>MNCI01000986.1:668950-751011 GCA_015680685.1 Gnetum montanum
AAAATACCAAAAAAATCACATACCTCAGACTTGCTTAACCATACACCGTGACACTTACAAGCAAGCCTGGGAAGACAACGAACGATTAACCCCAAGTGTTTCTTGTGGTGTTAAGGCATTTAGTCTGCGGAGTTCGACTGGATCGCGCGTGCACGCTCGTATTCGTATGGTTGAGTGTAGGGGTACCTCACCACTCATCACCTATTAATCTCACTACAACATAGTTTGAATTAATTACCACCAAAGTAAAATTAATCATGGCTGAAACTAGGGCAAAACATGCTGAGAATGAGCTTCATAGATTATAAGAAGAGCTTGTAGCCCTAAAAGCATAAAGGAGAGATCCAACTTAGCTCATAGCACTAGAGCAGATAGCATAATTCAAAACTAAGCAAATGAATTTCCTCCATAAGAACAATAAAGATATAGCAGATGAGAAAGAAAAGGTAGCATGAAAAGCTTCAGTAGCTAAAGCCCAATCATATGCCCATGCCAAAGCACTTGCTGCCTTATAGGAAGAAAATAAACAACTTGTTGCAAACAACATGAAGTTGACCATAGTAGAAAAGTAGAAAACCACTATAGAAGAAAGCATCCATAAGTTGAGAGAGTAGTTGATGATGGTCAACCAAGATACGAGTTGCCTTGTAAGAGAAAACAAAACCCTCTTTATGGAGGAGGTACATGCCATCCAACAGAAATCAGCTCATGGTAAAATGATGCCAAGAAACATGAAAGGCTCAAAGAACACTTCTAAGACCAAGTAGGCATGTACAAGTCGATAAATGAGAAAGAGATCCAAATGGAAAAGGCCAAAATCAGTTCGATTGTAGCACAAAATCCAAATTGGCAACTCATCTTGGATAGTATGGCTTAGACCTATCAAGCAAAAGTGAAAAATAAAGGCCTACAGATAGAATACTTAAAAGAATACATGGCATTAGCAAACCTCTGTTATGCTAATCTAGCCATGGTAACAACAGGCAGGCCTAGAAATAAACTGGAATAGTGAGTAGCAGCCACTTATGCTTTATATGAGAAGGAATTTGTAGATAGAAAAGATGTTCTACAAAAACTTCAAGTAGCAAACTTAAAACTAGAAGTAGTAAATGCTAGCTACTAGGGACAAAAGGATGTAGCAGCAAATTTGGCTAGAAGATTAATAGCTATCATGAACTTAGAGATAAGGCTAGAGCTTTTGAAGAAGAGCAATGATAGTTTGCAGCAGCTAATTAGATTTTTCCACAATTTCCATGTTCATGGAACGTGCTGAATCCATCCAACATTAGTTCATCAGCATGAATGGTTCATGATCCAAGGATAGAAGAAGAGAAGTTGTAGGCGCTCTTGAACAAATACCAATTTAAGAAGCTTGATGACAAGGGGAAGAAACCTATGGAAGAGCCACCTCTACCTAGAACAACATGAGGCTACACTCAACCTTGCCAGATTTTATTTTTCATTTTTTGTCAAAATTGTCATGTCATGTGTTCATTTTTGTAAACTCCACTATGACACTACAAAGTCATGTATATAGAAGTTAGTGTCATGTAGATCTAGCTCCCAATTTTGTAAGGAACTCCATCCTGATTTTGTTTTAACTCAAGGATAAGTTTTTAGTTAGTCATGGGGGTATGATAAATCCAAAAATTTTGAGCCAATGATATCATAGTTATGATATTGTATCTCACCATATGTTATCATATAAACAATATTGCAGGGTGCATGCTAGCCCATATAAGCAACACTTAGGTGCATTGATTTGCAATAGATTTGATAGCCTAGTAACAAAACTCTTTCAATTTTTTTCTTGGATTCAGTACTTAGCAGTGTGATGTTTTGTAATTGAACGAAATCTTTATTTGAGTGTGATGTACTTGGATGCATTACATGACCAACAATAAAGATCAAGATTACTCTACATCATTGCAGTAATACTTAGTTTTATTTCTATTTTCAATTAGTTTATTGTTTTATTATTTTCATAGTTAATGTTTATGATTACTTGCGATTTACTTTTAATGTCATTAAGCGGAACCAGTACGATTGATCTTGAGTACGTAAGTGTAACTACTTGGTAACCTAGTAGTACTATCAGTTGGTATGCCTAATAGTGAGGTACTTGGTAATCCTAGTAGTAGTTGCATGAAGTACAAGGTGTGACTAGAAGATTAGGACCAGCTACTCGACACATAGGCTAGTTAGATTTGTTTTGCTGCTACTTAGATTTAGAAACTTTGACTTTCACATCATGATTAGTAGAAGCTTAATGTCCAATACAACATCAATATCATATATCTCACTGTGAGTTAAACCATATGAATTAATTTGACTAACTCACATGGAAAGATAATGCTCGCAAACGCTAACTAATTATTGGTATAATCACATTGCCTTATTTGCGAAGTTTGATTGGGATTTCACATGAACACTCATATCTCATATGGTTGGGTGTTGAATGCTCCACTGCTCATCAAAAGGTTTCAACATCCATTGGAAGTGATAAGGACTTTGGTAGTAAGGGTTTTAACATTGGGGAATTCTACGATAAGAATTTTAATATGGATTTGATTTGAGGTACTAGGAAGGATAATTAGAGGTAGGATAGATTAATTGAGCGAGGATTTGTTGGTAAAGAGATTGATTTATTTGCCTAAGAAATTTGAAAATTTTATCATGGCATCATCATAGGGTACACAAAAAAAATCTCTAATTGCAACTAATCTCAAAGAAATTCTAGTTACACAATGGGAGCATATGGTTAACAAAATGATATTGCTAAATAAAATTCATGAACAAAATACAAAAATTATTTGAAGGTTATTAGCCCTTGAAGAGAAGATTGATGGAGAAAAGAAGACTAATACTTCTTCAAAGAATAATGAATAGACTTTGCTAAAATTAGTAGAACTTGAAGCTAAGGTGGAGGAAAATAAAAATGAATCTAAACTTAAAGGAACAAAGATAAAGATGAGATCTGCAATCACAAAAGTTTTAAAAGAGCAATATGAAAAAAGAGTATAGGAAAAAAAGTTGCAATTTGTAGGTATCCTAAAGATAGAGGGTAAATTGTAGAAAATTTTGATTAAGAAAGTTGAAAATTTTATAGATGATATGCATATAACTTCTCTAAACATTGATAAATTTTTTAGAGAATCATGTGAATAACAAGAACCGCTTTGACATGTAATTGTTAAATTTCATAATGTAGAATATAGAGCATATTTGGAAATACCAAATCCACTTGAAGCATAGTCAGAATGGGAAAAGTATTTGGATAAACAAGGATCTTACTCAAAAAGAACTTGCAAAAAGGGTTGAACAATAAATGAAGGTTAAGATTACTTATGAAAAAGGTTTTGTAACATACTTAAATGCTCATAACATAGTAGTAATTATAAATAAGTAGTATTCAAAATTTATTTAAAGAATGTATAGGTCCTTGAAGGTGTGAATTCTTTAATATAGATAATGGAATTGCAAATAAAGTCATTTCATTAAATAGTATTAGTTTCTTTGATGGCTTTGATATTTTTGATTTTTTTGAAACTTGGGAAGATGTTCAATATGTAGATTTTGTAGCTTGTGGATTTATTAAATTTGTTGCAAGAAACACAAGAGTAAGATGAAGAGGCAAACCTAGTAGTATTGCAGTGCTAATAAGGAAATCTCTTGAAAATTCTGTGCTTTTAGAAAACATTAATGATCATAAAAAATATGTTTGGCTAAAAATCTTATGTCAGCATGGTTGTGCTTTCCTTGCTAAATGAATTATTTTTTCCCTAGAAATGTTACATTATATGATTCTATAGAGTTAACACATGATCATCCTTTTTAGTTCTTAGGTAGAGATATTGTAATATTTTCAACAAAAGGCTTAATGTTTATTTGTGGAGATTTTAATGTAAGGATAGATCCATAGTAAACAAAATTATTCAATGATAATATAATGTTGGTAGTTTAGACATTATTGAAGATCACAGGTAGACATGACATTCTAAAAATGGTACTATTAATAAGATGGATCAAAAACTATTACAATGAGTAAAAAATTTTGATTGTTTCTTTATCATTTACTTTCACAAGACCTCAAGATAACTCTTACGTTGATTTGCTTTTATATTCTTAAGAAGGTATTGAATTTATTAAGAAGTTGAAAGTTGAAGAAGATTTAGTAGAATCTTGCTATCATCATGTAGAGTTTTTGTTACAAATTCAAATTATTTCTTATAAAACAAAAAATAAGAATGGAAAGAAAATTCATTATAGAGTCACCCCATAAATGAAGAAAAAATATATGGTTGCAGCACATAACAAATGGACTCTTGAAAGATAGCATAAGTAGCTTGAATAAATTTTGCTTACAACAATTAAGCAAGTTATGCGTTCACAACAATAGGGTGCCTAGAAATCTTGGTTTGATAAGGATTGCATTGCAAGCTAGATAGAATATTAAAAATGCAAATAAGAGTCACACACAAAGTTTAGTTAAGGCATATAAATATTTAATTAGAATCAAGAATAAAAAATTTATTAAGAAGCAACAAGAATATTTTGCTTACAACATTAAAAATGAACCTAGATAGTTTTTGTAGTGTTTTCATTATAAACCCTCTTCATAATTTAATTTTTATTTTCAAGATATTTGTTCATTTTACAATAACTATTTACAAGAGAAGATGATAATTCTAGTGCTATTATACATCAAGCACCTCTCTAATTTACTCTTAAGGAAGTCATAAAGAGTATTAAAATGATAGCGTCTAACAAAGCTGTAGATTTAGATGGTTTGCATGCAAAATTATCACAGTGGAAAATACCTTCTATTCATAGAGAAATTTTACATAGATTAAGAATTAGGTTACTATTGGAAAACTAGTAAAGTCATTTGGTTATATAAAAATGAGGATAAAAAATTTTGAACAATTATCAAATGATTATTATAAGAAATATTTTTGCTAAGTTATTGCACACTCTACTAGAAAAAGGAATCAATTCTTAAGCTAAATTTAACTAGGTTAGAGCAAGGTATCAAGCATGTTTTCGACAAAATCACTCCACTATTGATTACTTAGTTACTCTCACATGTTGCATGGAGTTTGTAAAAATGCCCAATAAAAAATTATTTTGTTTGTTTTATTGATTTTACAAAAGCATATGATTTGGTGATTCATACAAAAGTATGGTTGTGCTTACATAAAACTAGCCTCCCTTCAAATTTGATTGTAGAAACTCAAAGATTGTATGAGGAAGTGATTGTTGAAATTATAGATAACAATTCAAAGAAAAAATTTCAATTCCAAAGCAAAATTGAAGTTAAGCAAAGTTGTCCACTTTCTTTAACTCCCTTTGGTATTTTTATTGGTGAAATGTAGGAATGGTTATGTAATGACCAAGATAGTCACATGATCAAAATTGAATCCTAAGTAGTAAATCTTCTTTTATATTCAAATGATGCTACTTTGATCTCCACTATTGTACAACATATGCAAAATATGTTGCAAATTTTAGAAAACTATTATTTCTTATTTGGTCTTCAAGTGAATATGAATAAAACCAAATTGATGATCTAGGGTATAAGAAGTACTTATTATAACTTCCATTTTGAAGGTACCAATATAAAAATAGTTTATATTATTTTAAATATTTGGATCTCATTTATATGAACAATTACACGTAGAAAAAGTGCATAAAAAAAAGGATAACATCAAGTTTCAAGACTCTACGTGCTTCAAAATAAGTGCAAGGATTTAGGACTCTTGGCATGGAAGATTAGAAAAAAAAAATTTAAAATTGTAATCTATCCTGCTGCATTATATGGATGTGTAGTTTGGGGACCTAGACTTAGTGCTAAAACTTAGAAAGATATTGAAAGCATACAAAAAAATTTTCTTCTTGATGAGTTTAAGGGAAAGATACAAACACCTTACTCAATGTTATTATGTAAAAGTGATTTATTACCTTTAGAAGAAAAATTTGTATGTCAATTTATTACATATACTTATAGCTTGCATATCTTAAGACAAGACAATTCTCTAAAGAATTCTTGAAAGTTCACAAGACCAGGTTGGTATTTCTAGGGAATGTAATGGTTAAGAACATAAAATATCTATTAGAAGAATATGCAACAAAATCCTAAGTATATTTACTAACTAGTCAAGCAAAATGGTCTTAACACAAATGTAGACTAATGTAAAAGGCAAGAGACAATTTTATTTACATCACATTAGATCTAATACACTAGATGTAGAAGCTTATAATAAAGTATTAGAATGCTATCAATAAGCTTCCCTTAAGTATTCAACTTGTTTAAGCCTATCCTGAAGTTGTTGAAAAGCATCATCATGTGTGAGCGTAGGGTTGAGAAACGAAGGATCAGTGAGGTGGGCTCTTAATTTTGCAACCTCTGCAGCCAAGCGTTGATTTTGTGCTTGGGCTATTTCAAGTTGCCACTCCAATATAATGCACTTGCTCCTCACTTCAAGAAGCTTTGATTGGGTTACAATGATGGTATTCAAAAGATCAAAGATATTCAAAATCCATTAACCAGTTCCCACTAATCGGTCTAGCAACTCCTCATGCTAGGTTGTACTTAATTTGCTGCTAATTCTTCTTGGGAACATTTGCACATCTCTCATTGTAGAAATGTCTAGTATAGATGCCATAGGTGCATTTAAGGCATTGGTAATTCTATCAAAAATAACCTATGCAGCTATCTCCTATCCATGGTTTTGCATCACCAAGATAGTTTCTCCCTTGCCCTCCTCTAGACGCATCAAAAAAGTAGTAGCATTCCCAGAGATTTCTCGGAATTATTACTATTGAGGGAGAGATACCATTACCTCTTGGGCATCAAGATTTGATCTTATGGGCAACTACATTCTTTGGACTAAGAAAATTGACCCTCCTCCCTCCATCTAGTTGATGGTTCGAGCCACTTCATTAAGGCAACTCATTGTTTGATGATACATAAATGGGTTGCCACCACTTGTTCCTACTTGCTGCTCATGCTCATACAAAGTTGCTCTTAAATCTCACGCATGTATTCAAGGGCCACATGGGCCTTTGATATTGTTTCATGAGTGGGTGATGGAGGTGGTGGCCACTACTCCTCTTCTTGAGTGATCTTGGTAGGCACCTTATCTTTCATCATCTCTATCCAAGAAGTAGATGGAGCACATCAAATAGTGTCATTAGTATAACATGTTCTACCTCCCCTCTTGCATAATTTTCTAATGAGGCATGGAAAAGAAAGTACCTTCATTCCACTTTCATTTAATTTAAATTTCTTATCTATCTGAAGATAGATTAGCTATGGAAGGTTGATGGGGAATTGACCACTTAAAGAAGCACACAAATGAGCAGAGAAAGCGGTGAATTTGCTTGGCCTCACTATTGGGTTGAGGTGGAAGGTTGTAATCTTAAAGTATGCATGCTTCATCGTGGTGAGTGTGCTAGACTCATTACGATCAACTCCATAACACTACTATGTCTATTCCTTCTTGATGTTAGGATTTGCTTACATTGGGATTTTTGCAAGGTTGGCCCTAGTTTTTGGTAATCAAAGGACCTTTGTGATGGCTTTCACTAAGTAGGACATTAAAATGTCCTCGATTTTGACCATTGAATTGGCCTATCGATTGTTTTAGAAGAGATATGTCTCTCTAATGTACCACTTCCCGCTGGAAGTGATTTTGGACCACATGGAAGAGTTCTACAGCTGAGCTTTAATTTTTGATAGTGCGAACTCCAAAAAAGATCCAAAGTTTAATTCTTGAAGCATTGATTTTTAAACCTTCCTATTTGTGATCTACTTGAGGTAAGCTTTCATCAAGGTCACCTTAAGTTTTGGTCTAGGCACATGTGTCTCATCTTGGTGAGACTATTCTATTGCAGTAGCTTCTTCGAGAATTTGTTGAATAGATTCCACTTCAGGCTCCTCCTAAAGAGGTCTCATTGCATGGGTTTTTACTTGCTTGTGGGTCTATTCTTAGCCCCTTCCTATTCTTGGCTACCTATCCATTGGTTAGGATGATCCTCCTTCTTGTGCATGTTTTCCCTTAGGTGTCATCTACAGTCACAACATAACCAAGGATTAGCATTCAATGTGTAACTTATAACATTTAAGTACCTTTCTCATTGGGTGGTTACACTATAGGTTATGTTTGGACCATGGTAGATTGATTATTTTATTATTGTTTTGATGATTTTTAACTTAGAATGTTACTAGAGCTTATTGGAAGGGTTTAACTCTTATAATTTGATGTTTTAATGTTGGTTTCTTTGTTAAACCTTTGTGGGATTTAGAAAATTTCCAAAAAAAAATTCATCAAAAAATTAAGGTTTGTGGCCTCCACAATAGAAAGCTTATCTTTGATAGCTAAAAAGTCAAAGAATGGAGTGAATTGGACATATGGTTAGAAAGATACAACTCTTAGAAGGTTCTAGGCTATGAAAAATTCAAAAACTTCCCCCTCATTTATAAGAAAATGTGAAAAATGCTAAGTGTTCATGCCTATTTAGAGGCGGGTGGACCCCTACATTAAAGAGATCCCATATATGGGGTCCTGTTGATGTATGGGCTCCATCTACGGAGCTTATGACAAAAATTTCCACATTAAATATCTTCAAAAATACACAGAGATTTCTTGTGAAATTGGTGTCTATGGAGAGTTAGAGAAGCTGTGAACATGATGAAAACATTAGAAGAGGGATGTAAAGTTCACAAAATTTGGAAAATTAGAGAATGACATTTTATGGAGAAATTACTTTAAGAAGCACACAGTTGGATGCATCAATGGGACACATGAAAGACTTGATTATTGAAATACCTAAGTATAAGAAACTTAACTATCCCAACCAAGAGATATGCAAGTGGGTCCTTCCCATTGTAGGCTTATGTGCTTTTTGGCCTTGCATAAACTCAACTAAGGAGTCTATGAGTCCCACAGTTGATTAATGGTTATGAAAAGTTAAGAACTGAATTTGGAAGAATTTATCTAAGAATTTTGACACTTCAAACTAAGACATTGAACAAAAACATAGAAACTAGTAGTGAGGTGGGTTATGGAAAGTATTTATAGATGAGAGAAGAAATGGAATGAAATTCCCAATCGTTGTCACATGAAGTCCCTTGTGGATTTTATGATTAAATGACCTAATAAAGTCTATCCTTAGTCCAAATCAAAAGCAACAACTTTTAGTGACTTTGCATAATCACTCTAAGACTAATCCATCCCCTCGAGACATAAGAATGCTCCCACAAATCAATCAACATTCCTTATTTGAGAAGAAAAGAGAAGCAAGAAGTGAGAAAGGGCCTTAGTTAGAGGGGACCTTCAAGCATGGGTAACATGTCTTTCTAGTATCATAACCAATACTTATAGCTCACTATTTTGTCTAAGGGCTGTGCTTTGAATTCCCATTGTGTTTTTTAATTTTTTTTTGAATTTTATATTTTGATGGATTTTTGCATGGAACCACACCATGCAAAGACTTATTCAACTTCCTGTTATTGGTTGACACGTAATGGTAAGAAATTCATGAAAACACTCATGCACTTAAGCAAGTAGAGAGGCATAAAGAGTATTAAATCCCCTTGAAGTCACACCTTTTTCAAACCTTTGAATCTTTTCCAAGTTTGGAAACTACCAACGTCATAAGTTTGTTAATGTTTTATTAAATAAAAAGGGGCCTCATACTTCCCAAACTAGGAAGATCATAGAGTTGGTATATGGGTGGATGACGTGGACTCACTACCTATTCCATGAAAAAGAAACGTTGTCTTAGTCATCGGTCATCAAAATTCAAAAATAGAAACCATACATTAGTAATCAAAAACTTTAAGTACAAGCCACCATTAGCAAACAGGTACAACATCACTGTGTCCTATAGGCAACAAAGCACTTTTATTAGCAAAATATTAAGAAAATTCTTTCAAAATAAAGTAAAATATAAAAGAAATTGTAAAATATCCAAGAAAGATAAAATGTAGTAATAATGTTATAAAACAAAAATTGGAAAAATAACAAAGTGTAAAACAAAAATGTATAAAAACAAAGAAAGTGTGAGACAAAAAAGTGTAAAAATAACAAAGTGTAAAACAAAAAATTATAAAATAAAAATGAGGAAAAACTAAGAAGCCACTTTAATAAGTAACATGGATGGCCATCTCCCCCAAGATTAGGTTAAAAGGAGAAGATTTAAAAAATTGAGCGTCGGTGTCCATTTGATGAGGCATTGCTTGCATTGGCTTCCTTGGGCTCATGGAAAAGTTTGAGTTATTACATGTTGACCAGTTGCTTCTTGTTTGAGGTCTCAAGTTAGAAGGAAAAGTTTCATAAATGATGTAAGGCCCTTCTCATAATAGTTGGAACTTAGTTCATTGAGGTACGTGAGTGGGGTTCCAGTAGAGAACCTTGTCTCCAAGTTGAAATTTAACTTTCCTTATCCTAAGGTCATGACATTTTTTGTTGAATGCCTTGTGCACTTCATTCAAGGACAAGGCCATCAATCGATTTTCATCTAGTACATTAAGGTTGATCAATCTTTCTTTTTGTGTTAGGCTAAGGTCAAGGTCTAAGTCACAAGCTATTGAAAGTGTACAAAGCTCAAATTGAATATGAAGAGTTGGAAGTTTTTCATACACCAGCTCATAGGAAGAGTATCCTATAGGAAGTTTCCATGTGTAATAGTAAGCCCAAAGGACATTGTTGAGTTTTGTGCAATAGTCTTTCCTATATTTGCTAATTGTTCTCATTAAGATCTTAGTGATCTCCCTATTAGTGACTTCAACTTGATCATTGGCTTAGGGTGATAAAGTGTTATTAGTTTATGTTTGACCCCTAAGCGTTACATGAGCTTGTGAAAGGCAGTGCCTGTAAAATGAGTACTACTAGTAGAAATCAGTGCATGTGGCACCCCAAACCTATTTACAACATTTTGTTATACAAACCGCACAGTAGTAGAAGATTTACATTTAGTGGTTGTTGCTTCTGCCCATTTGGTACAGTGGTCAAGAATGACTATTATGTTCACTTTTTTATTTTACATGGGTGTGATGGGATCCATGAAGTCTATGTACCAAATGTTGAAGGGTTCCAATGGTTGAATCCACTGTTGAGGCCCCTCCATTCAAGTAGTTATGCCACCATCTCATTGACAGTGTTCACAAGAGCAGAAAAATTAGAGAGCATTCCTAAAGATTATTAGCCAGTGATACCCTACCAGTAGGATCTTAATGGGCATGTGTCTCCTTGCATAGTGACCTCCATAAGGGCCCTCATAAGTGTCTTGAAGAATTCACATTTAATCTACATCAGGAACACATGAACAAACCATGCCATCAACATACACCTTGTAAAGGTGTCCATTGATTTCCATGAAGTGTTTGGCCTAATGAAGAAATTGTTGTTTCTTTCGATGATCTAACTCTTATGGTATCTCTTGAGTGAGAAGATAAGTGAGGATGTCATCATACTAGTTTGGTTTAGCGAGCACTTGTTCATTTATTACACTAGAAAAAATGAGTTCATCAGGAAATTAATTAGAGAGTAGGCTCTTCTCCTCTTTTTTATCCCATCATAACATAGACAAGTGATCAGTGACCACATTCTTAGTTCCCTTTCGATCTACCATTGTAAGATTGAACTCCTATAAGATCACTAGCCATCGTATGACATAGGGGCTCACTGTCAGCTTGTTCATGAGGAAGTGAATGGCATTGTGATTAGTGTTCATAAACACTTTGTATCCAAGCATAGAGTGCCTGAATTTATCTAAGGCATACACCACTACCATCAGCTTTTTTTCTATTGTGGTGCAATTAAGTTGTGCATCCACAATGCTTCTACTTGCATAGTGGATATAATAAGGATGTTTTTGATCATCCAATTGCATAAGCATAGATCCCAAGGCATAGTTTGATGTATTTGCCATGATGTGAAATGGATAGGACCAATCAGGTGGTTACACAGTATAATAGGCTGTTACACTATACTACTATGCTACACACTATAGCACTATGCTACACACTGTAGTGCTACGCTACATAGCGTAGCAGGGTGTAGAAAGTGCCATCGTTTTGACACTTAGAAAAATCTACAGTCAAGATGTCGAGACCCGAAATTTTGTGGTGTTTCAATACCCATATGGATCTAGTTGTTTATAAGGGTACTACTACCTTGGTGGTGGCAACACCCAAGACTATAGTTGACACCACTATTGATACTACTTGTACAGTTGTGGTGGAGTTCCACTTGGATAATATTTTTGTTGCTAATGGAACTACCTAGGATTACCTTGAGGATAAGACAATTTTCTGGGTGTTTGTCTTTTTGCTAGTCATACACCCTAAAATCCTATAAGTATGACATGATGGGGCAACATCCCTTAGGATGTTCATATTAGCAAATGTCACACCAACTATCATCATCTAATTTAGTTTTTGCAACTTCCTCTACTGTAGCAATCCTACCCTTGCCCCTTTGATTGGCACATTTAGCTTCTTTTCATCTCCTATAGTCATGATTACTACTTTGTTCTTTGGACTCTTCAACAATTTTTAGAATAGCTTGAAATTTTCTATTCATAGAGTCCCACAACTAATCTACCTTAGCCAAATTTTCAAAGGTAAATTTTTGAATCAGCAAGGTTTTTCGATTCACCACCTCATCAAGTGGTGATTCCTCCTCACTATCACAAAATGGAACCTCCCTCTTATGAATGGAAGGATCTTGGTTGTATTCTTCTGCACTTTCGTATTTTCTCAACTCTCCTTCTTCTTTTGCTACCTGCTCAATTAGCCTTTAGATCTAATGGGCTCTTAATTTTGACAATCTTCCTCAAATGTAGATCCTAAGAGTTCTCCTCATTTTAGAGCAAAGACCATCTATGATATGGCAAAGTTGTTCCTGTTGAGAGTAACCATGCTTAAGGCATCAATGTAATAAGGAATAATATCTACCCATGGTAGAATCCAAGGAGTCATGTGTTCCTTCCTTCCAATCTTGGTTCTACCTTCTCAAATTGGATACTCGGGAATATGTTTGATACTTATCATTGAATAGTTTGAGCATCATACTCCATCTATGAATTGATTCTGACTCCAAGGAATAGTACCATCTTTCTACTTCTTTGGTGAGTGTCCTCAGAAATAACTTAAGCATTTGCTAGTCCTTTTCTATGTTATGTAAGGCACAAGCATTGTGAAAAGCCTAAAGATGATTTTGTGGATCAAAGTTATATCCCCCCTCAAACCTGGGGATGTTGTTCATATCTAGTTACTTGATCCTACTATCTTTCACATGCCTTGTCAAAATTCTCACTGCCTCTACGATGTTTAACATGCTTCGGATGGTGAGCAAAGGCTCATTGTAGCCATGTCCCTAGTGCCTATGATGTCCTCTACTATCCCTTCTCTCATGGTGATGGACCTCTCTTGCATTCCCATGCCACAGATCTCAACTTACTCAATGGTCCCTATGATCATCTTAGTCCTATCGATCATCTCCATCATAATCGCATCCCCTGCAATTACGTATGGAGCCAAAAGAGGAAGAAGATGATGACGAAGGTGAAGAGGGAGGAGAACTAGCATAATCATGGTGCCTACCACCTTCTCTTCAGTGGTCATGGCCACAATCATGATCATGCTACTTACCTACATCCCTATGATAACTCTTCTCTTTAATCCCACTTTGTCATGGGATTTGTTCTTGCCAAACCTCAGATTATGTATCATGAACTACAAGTTCTAGTTTTGACCCCCTTTATCGAAGTTAAAGAGAGGAGTCTCTTTGTATCAAAAACTCCCAGAGATGGGTTCTTCACCATCTTTTTGGCACATTAGGAATGGGAAATCATTGGACCACTTCCCCTTCATAGACTTGTAATGCTACTCTATTTATTAATCCCTCAAACATTGTGCATCAGTAGGGTGATAATCCCTAGCATCACTATCCTGCACAACATATTCAGTATGAAGCCCTTAGATGCCCAACTACATAAGAGTTTGGTGGAGCATCGTAGGAATGGATTGATCGAGCAACAACACAATGTTTCCCTCCATGTCTTACCACTACAGTTGTTCATCCCAGTGTAAAATGAAGGTGAATCTGGGTACATACTCATTAGTATGAGCATATATCACTTTGTATTACTAGGGCACTTGCTAATTTACTTCGTCAGACTTGGGTGGAGAATCACTCCTATGAGAAGAAGAAATCTTTATTAGAAGACAAGAAATGCAATGTGCTTTCTTATAATTTTTGTAGTTATTTTGATGTATGATATGACTTTAGGATTTGTTCCAATGATGTTAAATAAATTTTTTTACTGAGTCCTACATAGTGCACACAACAAACTAAAGGTCCCTAACAATGGCACCAATGATGAGCAATGAGTATACCCTACACTCAACCATAAAAATTATAAGCATTCATGTGCAATCTGGTCAAATTCTATAGACCTTAAGTTCCCAAGTACATTGGTTCCAGGAGGTGAAATTTAATCATGACAATCATTGTCTTCCCAACTACCCTTGTGAAGCTTAGTTGTATGGTTAAGTGTAATTGGAACACATGATTTTTATTATTTTATATTTTATTCACCTATGATTGATAACAAGTTGAAACTTAATTCATTAACCAATTTAACTAATTTGATTGCTAATTAATAACTAACTATCCTATCATAAGCATCTAGTCCCACTTTCCGTACACATCCTGAATGCATACAACACTAGTGAGTTACCAAGCATTAGGCATTGTTGGGATTACCAAGTGATATATGTTATGCTCAAAGCAATCATACTTATGTTTTTAATATATTTAGCTTAATTCATTAATTAATTAAAATCTTACTTATTGTAATTAATGAAAATGGTAAATGTAGAAATAAATCATTAATCTATTCCAAGTGCTACAAGGTTTGATCAAAAGGCTTATCTTTATTGCTATTCACACTACTGTACTCAAGTACATTAGTGCTCGAATAAAGATCTATACACTTTTTAACTTCTGCTACAGGCACTCAGAAAATATTCTAACTCTCAAATGAATAAACTACAAGAACCTTGGTAAGCTATTACTAAAAAACTCCCTCTTTACATGGTGGGAGCACCGTATTTATAGACTTTATTGTGGAGCTACACCAATGAGGCCTCATAAATGCAGCAAACACTACATTGACACAACCCCATCAATGGGGGCCTATTGACACAGCCCCGTCGATGCGACACTTTGACACTTCATCAACATAGATACTACACACATATTAACATAGTTGTCCCATATAGCAAACACACATACCAATGTAGCTTGGACATAGAGTTATCTAAGCCCCATCTCATCTCCTTTGACTTTGGTTAATGGTAATCTTATTGAGAGTGTTGTCACACATTAAGATAACTAACCATCATAAAATCCCAAAAAAAAAACTACATAGAACACTATGTAAGAAAATCCAATAAAAAACAAGAAACAAAACTAAGGAGTAGAAGACAATGCAAGGAAACAACATGTATTAAAGCTAAAACAACCTAAGAAAAATTAACACATTGAATAAAGCTCATAATAATGCAAAAAAATTAAAAGCAAACACAAATTAAAACTAAAAAATGATGAAACCACATATGGAAGAAAACTAGAAAAAATCAAAAATAAATTTAAAATTTCTTACAAGTAAAATTGTAGAATTAAGACATAATAAAATTAAAACAACACAAATCAAAATGAAAACAATACATAGAATATAAAACACATAATTAAAATGAAAAAATTAAAAAATTAAAACCAAAGTGAAATTATCAAAGTTAACAAAATTTTACAAATGGAATCAAATTCCAAATGGTACAAATTAGTGGATTTTAATTAAACTTAGGACATTCTTTTCTCTAATAAATAGTATTACCAACATGCTAATAAGATTAATTAAGATTTTTTGTAATAAATTTATTATTTAAAATACTTGAAAGGGAAGGGCCCCTCCACTAACCAAGACCCTTTTGAAAAGTCCTAGAAGATAGATAGCATTTAGACTCCTTCCACATTCATACTTGGTACATGTATTAATGTTGCTACCATGCATAGCTCACACATAAATCAATAAATTAATGCTTACGAGATGCCTCAACTTACTAATATTTACTAATTATTATAATTGTAAAAATAATTATACCCTTCATAATGATAGAAATTTTTTTCTATAAAAAAGCCTTAGCCTACACTTTTACATAAAATCCCTAAAATGGGTTGAGAAGTGCGGATTACTAAGGAAAACATCAATAACACATTAAACACCTATAACCACTAACAAGGACAACATTTTAGGGTTTATGCTTCTTCTTTTTTTCTTTTATATTTTTTTATCTTTCTTTCTTCTTCCTTTTTTTTAACTCTTTTCTTTTAATGTATTGAATAGCAAATTTTAAGGATACCCTTTAATAATACAATGGCAATTTCAATGCTTTTTTTAATAAAATTTAAAAATTTTAGCTATTTTTTTATATTCTCTAACAACATAAAACAAAACTACCTAAAACATAAATGAGCATAGTTGAAATTCAACATGGAAACCTCTAAAACCTCTCTTACTATTTACAATGAATATTGGAAAAATGAATCCAAATATGTAAAATAGTAAATATTAATGAGAAGATCCATATTAATGTTTTTCACCAAAAATGAAATATAGATTTAGAAAAAAGTAAAATGCAGGAAGCATCCATCTATAAAATAACACCACAGATTAAAAACCACCTGAAATATAAATGAGTATAACTAAAATTTAATGCAACAAAGTCTAAATCCTCTCTTATTGTTCATGATCAAAATCAAGAATAAAATAAGAAGAAAAAAATAGATATTAATGTAGCAACCTCCAAAATCTTTCTTATTATTGAAAATGAAAATAGAAAAAAAAATCTAAATCTATAAAATAATCAATATTGATAAAAAGAAGTAGATCACTCTACTCCTACCCCTATTTTTCCTTGATAGTGAAATATAAAGAATCATCACCTAAAGGCTTAATACTCATCTCACCAAGGTGGGGTCCCAAGAGGATTGGTGGATAAGCGAAAGCCTAACCTCTTTTGAGTAGCTACACCAAGGCTCAAACTCAAGTCTTACGACCTAAGAAATAAACACCTTATCATCACTTGATAATAAAATATAGATTTAGAAAAAATAAAAGCATAAGAAGTATCCATCTACAACATGACATTATAAAATAAAATCACAATAAAATAAAATGTAGATATAAATCTTAAAAGAAAAGAAGGATTTGAAAACAAGATAATAACACTATGCTTTGTCATTTCACGGAGGTAGTTGAATAGAAACTTGATATAGGTTCTAAGTAGAATTAGCCAAGTTGAGTGACATTTGTTAATCACATAGAACATATCAAAAATGAATGTACATAAAGCTTTTATACATATATTGTAAGGTGGATGAAGGGATGAAGGAAACTTTGTCTTAATTTTATCCAACATGGATATCTCCATCACAAATATTTTGACCTTCATTATGCTATTTTTTGATTCTATGTATATCCTAGTTCCTCATTTGTTTGTTCCTATACCTATCCACACCAAAAATAAACTATCTTCTCTTCCTTTATTTTGCATTTATTTTGGTAACTCTAGCAATATATATGGAGCTCTAAGGAAGCATCCTTGACACATGACACAACACAAAAATGGCTAATGCCTAAGCTACAATCCTTCCCTCCATTATACTCATTAATTCTCTTTGTACTTCAATCTTGAAGTTATGCTGCTACTAACGATTCAGGAATTGATTTTTGCTAGGGTTTTTCACCTTGAAGTTTTTCCCTAGCACAACTTTGTATCTTGCCAATTTTTGCATTAATATTCATTTTATCTAAAAATTTTATTAGTATTATGTGCAAGAGACTAGGAATAAAAATTGGTATCATAGCAAGGTTCTACACAAAACAAATTTTCTTTGTCTAAGTGTTTGCAAGGAATCATGACCAACTCTTCAACCAAATTTAAGATTGAAAACTTCAATAGATCCAATTATGAACTATGGAAGATCAAGATGAAGAATCTTTTGATTGAAAAAGATCAACACGTTTTAATCTTAAGCACAAATCCAAATAAAGTTTCTGATGAAGAATGGAAAAAATTGAACTTAAAAGTGATAAGTACCATTCATTTATATTTGTCAGATTTAGTATTGCTTAACGTTTCCAATGATTCTTCTTCTAAGGATTTATGGGATGAGCTGCAAGCTTTATACCAAACAAAATCCTTAACAAATTAGTTATTTTTAAAGAAGTGATTATATGAATGTAAAATGGTTGAAAGTATAGCTATTACAAAACACTTGAACACCTTTAATACATTAGTTCATCAACTGAAATCCATTGAGATGAAAATGAATGAGGAAGATCAATGCATCACATTCATCAACACACTTCCAAATTCATGGAACATATTTGTGATAAATGTAAGTAATACATCTACCAACTTTATTTTTGATAATATTGGTGGTTAGTTATTGTTTGAGGAAGCAAGAAAAAAATGTATACTCCTCAAAATGATGTATTATTTGGTAAAAATGATGTAAAGCAAAATTTTTTCAAGAGGGCTCAATTTAAGAATAAATCTCAAAAAAAATTTTAAAAAGCCATCTAAATGTTGGAATTGTGGTAAAGCTGGTCATGTAAAGAAATATTATAAAGCCCCTCCAGAAAAGGAAAAAGAGAATAATGTATCAAAAAGTGATAAAGCCCCTCCTGCTTGAGAGGGAGATTTATATGTTGTGTCATCCTTTGATAATGTTGATACATATTCATGTTTGTGGACTCGTGTAGCTCATCACTACACTCTACATGTTAATTGGTTCAGGGAGTATATATCATTTGATCTCAAAATGGTAAGATTGGGTAATGATGGTTTGTGCAAAGTTATAGGTTATGAAAAGATAAAGATTTAGTTTAATGATGAAATAGTTAAATCAATTCCCAATGTATGTCATGTTTCAACACTTACTAAAAATATATTGTCTATAAGTGAATTGAATGATGCAAGACTAATTCTTATCTTTAGAGGTGGAAAATATTCAATATTGCATAGTTCATTTGTTTTGGCTTTTAGAAATACAACTAGCTAGTTGTATAAATTAGAAGCTAAGACATTAAATCAAAGATTAAGTGCATTTGCAGTTATTGATTTAAATTCAAGTATTGATTTATGGCATAAAAGAATGAGATATCTTGGTAAAAAATGACTTAAGGAACTTTACAAGCAAGGTAAATTTAAGTTTTAAAAGATTTTTTAGATTTCTATCATCATTGTCTATATGGCAAACAAAGGAATTATAGTTTTTAAAAAATTAATGCTAAATCTCTTCAAATATTAAAACTAATGCATAGTGATGTATATGAACCAGTTAAAGATATTAGCACAAGTTCTCTTAAAGGAACTATGTATTATGTTTCTTTTATTGATAGAAAGAGTTGAATCTATTTATTAAAACATAAGTTTGAAGTATTTGAAAAATTCAAAGAATTCAAAGCTCCTTGTCAAGAATTATTTAGGAAAGAAAATCAAAATTCTAAGAATTGACAATGGTGGTGAGTTTTGTTTAAATCAATTTAATGCTTTCTATAAAGAACAAGGTATTCAAAGGCAAAAGACTATTCCAAGGACTCCTTAAAAATGGAGTATCAAAGCGCTCAATCAAACATTGATGAAATATGCTAGATGTATGCTCAATGAATCTAATCTTGATAAGTGTTTCTAGGGTGAAGCAGTAATGACTACATGTTATCTTATCAATAAATCTCCTTCATCAACTCTTGACGTAAAAATTCTGAAGGAAGATTGGAGTGGTATGTCCATTAATTAAAATTATTTAAAGATTTTTGGTTGTGAAGCCTATGTACATGTTCCAAAATCTCATAGGTCCAAATTAGACTCTAAGTTTATCAAATGTATTTTTCTTGGCTATGGACATGCTATTAAAGCTTATAAGTTATATAACCCAAAAAGTAAAAGGATTATTTATAGTCGAGATGTCATATTTAAAATAATGTGGATCTATGAAGGAGGAATCTTTAAATACTAAAACTCTTTCAAATAATGTAACTCCTATGTATGTGCCTATTGAAATTAATGATGAAATTTCTGAGGATCATCCTCCCTTGGTGAGGAATATTGCCCCTAGCGAAGAAGATGGTGATAGCATGGTAGATCAAGAGGAACTACATGAAGAGGGAGAAAATAGTTTCAATGAAGATGAGCCATTAATACATTCAACACATATAAGAAAATTCCCATGATATCTAAATGAACATGTATTGTTTACTAAAAATGATGAGCCTTCAACATATAATGAGGCATGTTTATCCTTGCAAAAATATAGAATGGAAACAAGCAATGGATGTTGAAATTTCATTAATTCATAAGAATAAAACATGAAAATTGGTTGAACTTCTACCAGGTAGGAAACTCATTGGAAATAAATGGGTGTATAGGATAAAATCTAAAAAACAATTCAAAGCTCGACTTGTTGCTAAAGGATATTCTTAGAAAAATGGAATTAATTATGATGAAATTTTTTTCCATTAGTTAAATTAACATCCATAAGATCATTATCATTCATTATAGCTATTTATAAGCTTGAACTTGAACAAATAGATGTGAAAATAACATTCCTCAATCATGATCTTGAGGAAGAAATCTATATGCTTCAACTAGAAGGATATGAAATAAATGGAAAAGAACATATGGTGTGTCAATTATTAAAATTGCTATATGGGCTCAAACAAGCACCAAGGATATGGAATAAAAAGTTCAATGACCACATGATGAATCTTGGCTTTGTTAGAAGTGTAACAGACAAGTGAAAAATATATCAGCTTGCTACTATATGTTGATGACATGTTGATGGAAGGTAATAAGATACAAGATATTTAGGAGTTAAAACTTCATTTGTCTTCTCAATTTGAGATGAAGGATCTTAGTGCTACACAAAAAATTTTAGGCATGAAAATTAAAAGGGACAACGCAAATAAAAGCCTTTGGCTTGGATAGCCTACATATGTTGAAAATATTTAATATGCATGACTGCAAGCTTATGACTACACCTTGTGAAACTAGTATTAAACTTTTAATTGAATAATGCCCAAAGACAAGAAAAAAAAAGAGCTCATGGTTAAAATTCCATATGTTAGTGCTTTCAGAAATTTAATGTATGCAGTGGTCTCTACTAGACATGATATTGCTTATATTGTTGAAAAACATAGTCAATATATGACCAATCCAAGGAAACAACACTGGGTTGCAATAGAACAAGTGATTTGATATCTTTGTAGTACTATGAATTATGAAATCTATTACAAAAATGATTCCAATGGACTTCATGGCTTCATTGATGCAAATTGGGGCAATGATATTGATAGTAGGAAATCTACTAGTGGATATGTGTTTAATCTTTCTTAAGGTGTTGTTTCTTAGAAAAGTTAGAAATAATCTTGTGTTGCTTAGTCTACTATTGAAGCTGAACATGTGGGTGCTAACTTGGCATTCAAAGAGGCTATATGGCTTTAAAAGCTAACAGCTGAACTTGGCATCACTTAAACTTTGATTAATATTGGCTGTTATAGTCAAAGTGTCATAAGCATATCCAAGAATCTAACTTTTCATTTCCAAATGAAGCAAATTGAAATATGGTATCACTACATACAAAAGGAAATTAAAAAGTAAAGGATTATTCTAAATAAGATATCTATTGAAGCAAATCCTATAGATATACTCACCAAGTCAACTCTTGCTAAAAAGCTTCTTTGGTGTTGATCAACATTTGGTCTTCTTCAAACCTGATTTCCTAAAATGGTATAGACTATTCTTTAAAGCCGCTTTACCTTCAAGAGGAAGAATTGTAAGATGGATGAAGACATGAAAGCAAATCTACCTTAATTTTCTCCAACGTGGATTTCTCCACCGTAGATATTTTGGCCTTCATTATGCTATTTTTTTATTCTATGTACATCATAGTACCTTTTTTCCCCCTATTTTTGTACCTATCCCCACCAAAAATAAACTACCTTATCCCCCTTTATTTTGGGTTTATTTTGGTAATCTAAGTAATATATATGAAGCTTGAAGAGAGCATCCTTGACACAACACAACACAACAATGGCCAATGCCTAAGCTGCAATCCTTCCCTCCATTGTACTCATTAATTCTCTCTATGCTTTAATCTTGAAGCTATGCTGCTATTAATGGTCCACTAACTGATTTTTGCTAGGATTTTTCACCTTGAAAGATTTCCCTAGGGTAACTCTGTGTCTTGCCAATTTTTGCATTATTCTTCATTTTATCTAAAAATCTTATTAGTATTGTGTGCAAGAAACTAGGAATAATATATATTACATACACTTGGTAATATTTTATTGGTATAAACAATAAAAGCTACTGCAAAATAGCACATGCATTAATACATCCTTTTATGTTGACACCATGAGTGTGACTAAGAATTTTACAAGATACATTAATGTAACTTGGTAATATGGCCAAAGTTTATAACACACATATCTATAATAATTGAGCATGTATAAAAAAAATATCAAGTCTCACACACCAATAATATTAAATTTTTAACATTACCTTTCTATGCTCTACAAAGATTTTACCTTTCTATGCTCTGCAAAGATTTTTCATTTGTCTTTTCTTGTAGAACAATATGTGGTTGAGGAATGGGAATTGTTAGAACCCTAAAAGAATTATAATATAGTTCAATTAAAACTTTGTCCACTAGAATTAAACTTATGACTTGAGCTTTATGAATCTTAGCAATAAGGCCAAACAATTGCAAGTAGAATTCACCACAACCAATCATGGAAGAAAAATTAGATCAAGAACCATTAAATGATGAAAGCCATGACAATCGATTTTGTAGGTAGAATTCACCACAGCCAATCATGGAAGAAAAATTAGATTAGTAGCAATTAAATGATGGAAGCCATGGCAATGGATGTATAAATGAAAAAAATGGTTGACCAACAACAAAGGAGGATTAACCAAAAACCCGTGGCTGTTTAACGTGCAATTGAACAAGACAAAATATTCGAAGAATTCACCACAACCAATCATGGAAGAAAAATCAGATCAAAAGGAATTAAATAATGAAATCCATAGCAATGGATGTAAAAATAAAATAAAAAAGGTTGATCAAGCGCAACATTTGAGGAGGATCAAGCGAAAACAACGTGCAATTGAATAGGAGAAAACATTAGTAGGTAGAATTCGCCATAGCCAATCATCAAAGAAAAATTAGATTAGCATCAATTAAATGATGAAAGCCATGGCAATGGATTTAAAAAAAAATGGTTGATCAAGTGTAATGACAAAGGAGGGCCAATCGTTGTTTAATGTGCAATTGAACAGAAAAAATCATTCACAAGTAGAATTCACTAGAACCAATCATGGAAGAAAAACTAGATCAGATGAAAGCCATGACAATGGATGTAAAATTGTAAAAAATGGGTGATAAAGTGCAACAACAAAGAAGGATCAAGCAAAAACACATCGCTATTTGATATGCAATTAAAGAAGAGAAAACATTTGCAAGTAGAATTCTCCACAGCCAATAATGGAAGAAAAATTAGATTAGCAATAATTAAATGATGAAAGCCATAGCAATGGATGTAAAAATAAAAAAAGGGTTGATCAATTGTAATGATTAAGGAAGATAAACCAAAAACATGTTGTTGTTTAACATGCAATTGAATAGGAAAAACATTCGTAGGTAGGATTCACCACAACCAATCATGGAAGAAAAATTAGATCAAGAGCAATTAAATGATGAAAGCCACAGAAATGGATGTAAAAATAAAACAAAGGATTGATGAACTACAATAACAATGAGGATTAACCAAAAACACATTGCTATTTAATGTGTAATTGAACAAGAGAAAACATTTCTAGGTAGAATTCACCACCAGCCAGTCATGGAAGAAAAATTAGATGAATAACAATTAAATGATGAAAGCCATGGAAATGGATATAAAAATGAAAAAAATGGTTAATCAAGTGCAACAACAAAGGAGAATCAACCAAAAACACATTGTTTTTTAACATGTAAATAGAAGAAAACATTCGCAAGTAGAATTCACCACAACCAATCATGGAAGAAAAATTAGATAAGATGAAAGCCACAGTAATGGATGTAAAAAATGAAAAAAGGGGTTGATCAAGTGCAATGAAAAAGGAGGATCAACAGAAAACATGTAGCTATTTAACGTGTAATTAAACAAGAGAAAACATCGGCAGCTAGAATTCACCACAGCCAATTATGGAAGAAAAATTAGATTCTCAGTAATTAAATGATAAAAGTCATATGTAAAAATGAAAAAAAAGGGTTGATCACGTGCAACAATTAAGGAGGATCAATTGAAAATACATCGTTGTTTAACATGCAATTGAACAAGATAAAACATTCGCAAGTACAATTCATCATAGCCAATCATGGGAAAAAAATTAGATCATTAGCAATTAAATGATGAAAGCTACAACAATGGATGTAAAAATGAAACAAAGGGTTGATCAAGTACAATGGCAAAGGCATTGTTTTACGTGAAATTGAACAAAAGAAAAAATTTGTAAATTAAATTCTCCATAGTAAATCATGGAAGAAAAATTAAATCAACAGCAATTAAATGATGAAAGCCATCACAATGGATGTAAAACTAAAAAAAAGGGTTGATCAAGTGCAACGACAAAAGAGGATCAACTGAAAACACATCGCTATTTAATGTGCAGGAGAAAACATTCGCAAATATAATTCACCACAGCCAGTCATGAAAAGAAAATTAGATCAACAACAATTAAATGATGAAAGCCATGGCAATGAATATAAAAATAAAAAAATGGTTGATCAAGTGTAACGTGCAATTAAATAAGAAAAAACATTCGTATGTAAAATTCACCACAACAAGATTGGAAGAAAAATTCAATTAGATGAAAGTAAGGGCAATGGATATAAAAATGAAAAAGAGGGTTGATCAAGTGCAACAACAAAGGAAGATCAACCGAAAACATGTTGCTGTTTAATGTGCAATTGAATAAGAGAAAAAATTCGTAGGTAAAATTCACCACATCCAATAATGGAAGATAAATTAAATTAACAGTAATTAAATGAGATAAGCAATGACAATGGATGTAAAAATTAAAAAAGGGTTGATAAAGTGCAATGATTAAGGAGGATCAACCAAAACCACGTCACTATTTAACGTCTAATTAAATAGGAAAAAATATTCATAGGTAGAATTCACCACATTAAATAAGCAACAATTAAATGATAAAAGCCATTACAAAGCATGTAAAAATGAAAAAAATGGTTAATCAAGTGCAAAAACCATAGGTTATGGAAGAAAAATTAGATCAATAGCAATTAAATGATGAAAGTCACAAAAATAGATGTAAAAATGAAACAAAGTGTTGATCAAATGAGGATCAACCAAAAGTACGTCGCTATTTAATGTGCAATTGAACAAGAGAAAACATTCCCAGGTAAAATTCACCACAGCCAATTATGGAGAAGAAATTAGATCAATAGTAATTAAATAATGAAAGCCGTGGCTAAAAATGAAAAAAATGGTTGATCAAGTGCAATGACAAAGGAGGATCAACTGAAAACATGTTGTTTAATGTGCAATTGAACAAGAGTGATGAGTGGCGAGATACCCCTACACTCAACCATATGAATATGAGCATAGCACGCCTGATCCGGTCGAACTCCGCAGACTAAGTTCCTACACGACTTATGGAACACTTAAGGTTAATCATTCGTTGTCTTCCTAGACTTACTTGTAGTTGTCACAGTTGTATGGTTAAGTAAGTCTGAGGTATGTGATTTTTATGTCTTTTCTATTTTATCCCCTATGCTAACAAGGTGAAGGGTGAAGAGACTAATTAACTAACTTTAACTAACTAACTAAGTCTTAATTAACCTAGCATTAGCATCTATTCCCACTTACCGTTCACACCCTAAACCGATACAACCTTTGTTACCAAATGCTAGTCTTTGCTGAGATCACCAAGTGTAATGCACGTGCTCGAAGTAGTCGTACTAAGGCACTTAACTAGGAGAGAAGGGTTGAAAGAGATTTAATGAACTAAGAAAACAATTAAATAATAAATAGTAAATAACAATAAATAAAGTCCTAATTAGCCTATTCCATGCACTGCAACGTTTATCCAAGAAGTTCGTCTTTATTGTCGTACACAAACTTGTGTTCAGGTACAATATTTGCTCAAATAAAGATCCGTTCACTCTGGAGTTCCTATTGCGGGCACATGGAAATTAATCTATCTTTGAAGAGGGAAAACTACTAGAGTTTCGCTATGGTCTAAGCCTAGGATGAGAAACAAGGGAGAGCCACCTCTTATTTATAGACTTGGCAACACACAGTGATATCGCGTACTCGATATCGCGGGGGATGACACGATATTGCGTATGCAATATCGTGGCCCATGCAATATCGCATCCCATCATACCCCCATGACTAAATGAAAACTCATCCTTGAGTTCCTTACAAAATATTGAGAAGGTATGGGATTATTGACTGAATGGAACTAATGGTGAATGGGATGACATGTGAATGGATCATCATTACAAGACATGACAAAACTGGTGTTCATGACAACAAGAGTGAACACCTTATTACATTTGACATCAAGCCTTATTTGGAAGCTGAGAGAGAAGAGAGAAGAGAGAAGAAGTCTTGCTACTGCCAATGCCAAGATTGCGCCTTTCGTTGTCCATCCGTAAGCACATCATTGATCTTGTTCCTTGCATAGCTGCTTCAGCACCGATCCATTCCAAGTGTTCCCTCTAGATCCAATCCATTGTTGCATGATTGCCACCTGCACACATAACACAATCTTATATTAGCAAGGGTAAATGAATTTCAATGCAGTTGATACCTTGCCTCAGTGAAAGGTCCATTGGTTGGGTTGTGGTATGGCTGATTGCAGATCTAGGGATATATTAATGATGACTATCGAAGGTGTAGGGGTTAGGAGAAAATCGAAAAAAATGGGCCTCGTACCCCCATGATTAATCGTGAACCTCCAGTAGCAAGAGAATGGAAAAGGAAAAAGAACAAGAAAGATGGAGAAAAAGAGACAACTATTATGTCAATGAAATGGATGTCAAGATGGAAATGAACAAAATAAAGTGGATTGTGAAAATGTTAAGGGAAAAAATTCAACGGATGCACCAAATAGGAGTGCCAGTGGGTCCTCCCAAAAGCAGGCTCATGCCCTTAATGCCCTGACAAACCCACATTCATAGAGTCCGTAGGCTCTAGGAATGTCCTTTGGAACAAGAGTTAAAGTCTTAACCACAAGAATTTACCAAAAAAAAAAACAATGCATCTACCAAAATATATACTAATGATACAATCGGCAATGAGGTGAATAATGGAGAAAAGGGAATGGAATGGAATCCTAAGAACAAGGTGGTGTGCAGCCCCTTGTGTGTTTCATGATTAATGTGACTTGGAAAATCTCATTCCAACTCTAGCCTCAAACAAACCACATCCAGTGACTTCGCATTAATGCATTCATCCAATCCATCCTCTTGAATAACAAAAATGCCTTCACCAAAGAGCCACTACCATTCCGCCGAAACGAAGGAGGAGAGAATGGGAAGCGAGAAGGGCCTTAGTTAGAGGGAATATTTTTATTTTAGTTCCATAACCAGTGCTTATAGCCCAAGGGATGTGCTTTGAATTCTTACTTTTTTTTCTTTCTTCTTGTTTTCTTGTTTTTTTTTGTGTTTTTTGTTTTTATGCATGAGAACCACACCATGCAAAGACTTATTATTTTTATTGACTCAGCTTCTTGATAATTAGGTAACATTGGAACGGTAAGAAAACTTAAGAAGAAAACATCCAAGCACCCAAGAGAATGGCCAACACAAATGAATCAAGTTCCCTTGAAGTCACACCCTTTTCAAGCATTGAGTCCTTTCTTAGTTTGAGAAATACCCGGTCATCGATTCATTGATGGTTCTTATTAGAAAGGGACTATACATTTCCAAGTCAAGAGAGACCATAGACTTTTGTGGATGAATGGATGAAGTGGACTCATTGCCTGTCAGATCAAAAGAAACATACCTTAGTATCAACATCATAACTTAAAGGTAAAAATCAAACATTAGCAATCAAATAGAAAAACAGTTTATACCATCATGAAGAACACTTATTGGGTGACAAACTTACAAGATAGATAAAAAACACACACACACACACACACACACACACACACACACACAAAGAAATGAAAAAATATGAATGATGTTGTAAAATAAAAACAAGAAAAGTTAAAGAAATTTGTAAAACAAAAAATTTTTAAAACAAAACCTTAAAAGAACTGAGAGCCTCCAATGATTAGCATAGGTGGCCATCTCCCCCATGATTGAATGAAAAGGGGGAGATCCAAAATAAAGAGTGAGGTTGCCTGATAGCAAAGGTGTAATTTGTACTGCCTAGTTCACAGAAGGGTTTTGTTTGTTGCACATTAACCAATAACCTATTATCCAGGATTTCAGGCTTGTATATTGTCATGGCTCTAGAGGGAAAGGTCATATGAATAATATAGGATCCTTCCCACAATGTTTGAAATTTCGTACGTTGTGGTACATGCGTGAGATTCCAGTAAAGGACCTTGTCTCCTAGTTGGTAACTAAATCTTTGAATTCTTAAGTCATGATGTTTTTTATTATGTGCCTTATGCAAATCATTTAACAACAGAGCAACCAATCTATTCTCATCTAGCACATTTAGAGTTTCCAATCTTTGTTTTTGTGTTAGGTCAAGGTCAAGGTGAAGGTCGCAAGCCATGGATAGTGTATGGAGCTCAGTTTGTATAGGGAGCTTTGGCAGTTTTCTGTATACTAACTCATAGGGAGAGTAGCCTGTAGGGAGTTTCCAAGTGGAGCGGTATGCCCAGAGAGCGTTGTTCAGTTTCATGCTCCAATCTTGCCTTAATTTGCTAATTGTTCTCGTTAATATTCTCGTAATCTCCCAATTAGTAGCCTCGGCTTGGCCATTAGCTTGGGGGTGGTAAGGTGTGGTTAATTTATGTTCAACCCCTAAGCGTTGCATCAATTTGCGAAAAGTTGCTCCTGTAAAATGTGTCCCATTATCAGAGATGAGTACACGCGGCACACCAAACCTATTCACAATTTGTTGTTGTACAAATCATGTAGCCATAGACGATGTGTAGTCTGTTACAGCAGCTGCTTTAGCCCATTTGGTTAAATAGTCAATAGCAACAATGATATATGCTTTTCCGTTGGACATTGTTGTAATGGGCCCCATAAAATCTATTCCCCAGATGTCGAAGGGTTCCAAAGGTTGAATCCATTGTTGCGGACCCTCCATTCTAGCAATCATTCCACCATCACGTTGGCAGTGTTCACAAGATTGGGCAAAATGATGGGCGTCCCAAAATAGTATTGGCTAGTAATATCTTGCAAGTAGGATCTTAGTAGCCATTCGTCCCCTGGCATCGTGACCCCCACAGGGGCCCTCATGAGCATCCTGGAGAACTTTTAATTGATCCTCATCGGGCACACACCATTGAACCAAGCCATTAGGATAGGCTTTATAGAGTTGTCTCTTGATTTCCATGAAGTACTTAGTTTTGTGAAGAAACTATTGTTTCTTCCTAAAGTCCAACCCCTGTGATGTTTGTTGGGAAAGGAGATAAGTAAGAATGCTACTATACCAATTTGTTCCCGTGGGTTGGTTATTCACTACACCGAAAAAGAGGGTTTCATTAGGAAAATGATTAGATACAGCATATTCATCCTCTTTGTTATCCCAACACAACCAAGATAAGTGATCTACGACTACATTCTCGGTGCCTTTGTGGTCTACTATTGTTAAATCGAACTCCTGAAGGATTACCAACCAACGTATGATATGTGTGGGCTAACTGTTGGCTTGTTCATGAGAAACCTAATTGCACTATGGTCCATATGGATGTATACTTTGTAGCCCAATACATAGTGCCTAAATTTGTCCATGCAAACACTACAGTCATTAATTCCTTTTTTGTAGTTGTGTAATTGAGTTGTGCACCGATGATACTCTTATGGGCATAGTGAATGTAATAAGGTCATTTTTGTTCATCTAATTGTGTCAGTATGGCTCCTAAGACATAATTAGATGCGTCGGTCATGATATGGAACTGCCTGGACCATTCAGGGGCTTGTAGAATAGGGGTTTCCACTAGCCTTTGTTTTAAATTTTAGAATGCCCGTTCACATTCCCTGGTCCATTCAAAGGGTGCATATTTTTTCATCAATTCTACCAACAGTTTGGCAATCTTGGAGAAGTTCTTAATAAATCTCCTATAGTAGCCAGTGTGTCCAAGGAACGACCAAATATCTTTGACCATTTTTGGTTGACGAGTGATTCCTTGGATGACCCTAACATTTTCTTGGTCTACCTCTATTCCTAATTGTGAAACCTTATGCCCCAATACTATGCCCTCTTGAACCATCATATGGCTTTTCTGCCAGTTGAGCTTTAGGTTGGTTTCAACGCATCGTTTCAACACTTGCTCTAACTGGTCTAGGGCTTGACCAAAGCTTGACCCATAAGTGGAGAATTCATCCATAAAGACTTCTACTTCATTACCAATTTGCTGTTGAAATATTCTTAGAACTAATCGTTGAAACGTGGAAAGGACATTGCACAAGCCAAATGGCATTTGTTTATATGCAAACATTCCCCAAGGACTGGTGAATGTTGTTTTGGCTTGGTCTTCTGATGTGATCCGTATTTGGTTGTACCCACTATAACCATCCAAAAAACTATAATAGCGATGCCCTGCTATAGTGTCTAAGACCTGGTCAAGAAATGGCAATGGGAAGTGATCCTTGAATGTTGCCATATTTAATAGCCTAAAATCTATGCATACCCTCCATTTGCCTTCTTTTTTAGGTATGATTACTAGAGGACTAACCCATTCGCTATCAGCAATGGGATAAATGAACCCGGCCTTGAGAATTTTCTCTATTTTTTCTTTCACTATTTGTTTCAACTTCAGGTTTAATCGCCTCTACGGTTGTTTTCGAGGCTTCATGGAGGTGTCTATGTAAATCCAATGCTGGCATATCCTAGGATCTATTCTAGTTAATTCAAGGTATGACCACGCAAAGGCTGTTGACCATTTATTTATCACCTTCAGCAAACTCTCTTTTTGTTTGGGGGCAAGCTTTACGTTGATGATTACCAGTTTTCCATTTTTAAGGGTCATGTATTCCAGACCAGTGGGAAATGATTTTAAATCCAAGGGCTCTTATTTAAGCTTCTCAGGAATCTCCAACTTCCCCCAGTTAATGTTTTCAGGGTTAAGGGCTAGAAGTTGGTAACGGACTTGCCCAAGTGCATCCATGCTTTCAACGTAAGCACTAGTGATCCCCTCAGTTAGTTCCATGCATGTCATTGAATTGCTCTCTTGGTTAGCCATCAGCCACTGGGTGTTTTCTTGTCCTGTGGCTGTTGCATATAGGCACTTTTGTATATCAATGTCTTATGCACACCAATTGCATGCAAGCAATGTTAAACTATGCATTACCCATGATTTCTGCACACAATGGCACCCTGTGTCACTATATGTGATGCATGGAACTTTCTTCTTCTCAATCTTTCCAAAAATATTTTTCTTGGATATTTCTAGGGAAAGATTGTGAATTCCTAGGTGTGAATCTATTGTGCTCAACCATGCCCTTCCCATTATTATTGGGAAGTCCCCTTTGTCATTGTTTATTTGGATCACCAGGAAATCAACTGGATATGACCAACCACCTACGGTGGTAACAATGTCCTCAACCTATCCCAAAGGAATAGTGATGGACTGGTCAGCCAGCTCTAAGCAAATATTGCTCTTCTTGAGTGAAGGCAGGTTCTAGGTTTTATACAATTCTTGTGAAATTAAGTTGACTCTGGAGCCTAAGTCAAGAAGAGCCTTATGAGGTTCATTCCCAATGACTTGGAGATAAATTAGGGGGCTTCCAGGATCAAAGAATTTCTTGGGAAGGTGGCCTACCTTAATCCAATCAGTAACGATATGTGTTAACATAACCGTGTGCATTGGCCTCAATTTTTGGGTTGAAGGGGGTCCCGAAACCTTATTTGGTATGGAGGTGTTTAGATGTTCAACCGCTTGTAAAGGTGAGGGCTTGGTTGGATTTTTGATTCTAAAGAAAGGTCTTTTTGGCATAGGATTATTAGAACCAACTGAGAATTGAGGATTGGGAGCCCTCGTGATATCGGGTTGTTGCAGTTGAGTGGGAAATACCCTTGGCATTGTTGGAGCGGATAATGGTGGAGCTACCAGTGTAAGAGATGCAAATGGATTCGGAGGATAGTATGGATATGGAGCATCTCCTAGAGGAGAAGGAGTCCTAAAATACTCCTAAACTTGGTAGTAACATGGTGGGGTTATGTGACCCATAAAGTCACTTGGAGGAACCAGCTGTTGCATGTAATAGCCATAAGGATCAGGTTGCCAGTAAGGGTATTGTTGTTTGGGCGGTGGCATCCCCCATGACTGTGGGTGTTGCCACTACTGATGTTGCCTGATGGGTTATGGTGGAGTTCCACTTGGATAGTATGTTAATAGTTGGTGGAACTGCCTCAGGTTACCTTAGGGATAAGGTAACCTTCGGGATGTTTGCCATTGGTTAAGTCTCGGGTTAAGTGCATACACCCCAGAATCTTGTAGATGTGAGATGATTCGATAACATCCCTTAGGATGGTCATATTGGCAGCTCTCACACCCACCGTCATTGTTTGTGTCTGAGTCCACAACCTCATCAGATATAGTTATTTTCCCCTTACCATTGTTACTTGCATTGCCCTCATCTCTCCTCTTTTTCTTATCAGAGTCACTACCTCATTCCACCTTAGACTCCTCTATGATTTTCAGGATAGTTTCAAGTCTAGAGTCTAAGGAATCCCACATTTGATCCACCTTAGCCGACACTTCAGTTGTGAACTTTTGGAGTGGCAAGTTTTTTCTGTTCACCAACTCTTCGAGTGATGACTCATCCTCCTCATCACAAAATTTCACTCCCTTCTTCCAAAGGGAAGGATCGCGGTTGTATTCTTCCATGCTCTCTCTTTTTCGTAGCTGCCCTTCTTCTTTGGCTACTTGCTCCAACAAGTGATGAATTTCATGGGCTCTAAGTTCTGATAATCTCCCTTGGGCATAAGTCCCAAGGGTTCTCCTAGTTTCATACCTTAGCCCATCTACGAGGTGGCAGAGTTGATCCCGCTATGCATAACCATGGCCCAGGCAACGATGTAGCAATGCATAGTATCGACCCATGGTAGCATCCAAGGGTTCATGATTACCCTACTTCCATCCTTGGATCTATTTACGCAAGTTAGACACTCTAGAGTACATTTGGTATTTATCATTGAACAATTCTAACATCGTACTCCATCTCCTAATGGTTTCTAGTTCTAAGGACCAGTATCAACTCTCTGCTTCCCTTGTGAGTGTCCTAGAAAAAAACTTTAGTTTCTGCCACTCATTTTCTATATTTTGCAAGGCATAGGCATCGTGGAATTCCTGTAAATGATTCTATAGATCAACGTTGTATCCCCCTTCGAAGCGTGGGATATTATTCATGTCTAAGCGCTTGATCCGGCTATCTTTTTGATGCCTTGTCGGTATTCTCATTGCCTCTATTATATCTAGCATACTTTGGGTTGCAAGTAGGGGCTCTTCATAATCATCTCTTTCATGATGTCTATGATGTCTATGTTGTTCCCTACTTTCCCTTCGTTCATGCCTTGATTCTCATGAGTGGCCTTGTCCTCTCTATCGACTCTCTTGTCGAGGTCTCTCATTTTGCCTACCTCTATCCTCACTGTTATGCTCTTGGTGGCTGCGCCTAGATGTGGAAGGAGAGGGTGAGTGATGTGATGAAGGGGAAGAAGAAGGAGAACCATCGTCATGACAATGCTTCTTGCCTTCTCTTCGGCTGCTACAACCCCGATCATGATGACAATCCAAGTGCCCATCCTTATCATGTGTTGTTGTTCCCTTAGTGAACAGTTGGTGTTCACGGGGATTAGAACTAGGGTTGTGTATCGTGGAGCGCAGGTTCTGATACCCCACCTCCTCACCATCATTAGGAGGGGGAACATCATTCGATGGAGAACTTGTTAGAAGTGGTTCACCATCTCCAATTTCACTTAGGACATGCGGGACCCCTTTTCCATTTAATAGTGTATGGTGGCTCTCCTACTGTGACTTCCTTAAATGTTGTGCTTCTATGGAATGGTAATCCCTTATGTCGATATTGCCTACAACGTATTCAGCATATAGCTGTGTCATGCTGATCTGTGCCAAAGCACAGAGGAGCATGTTTGGGACTGACTGATCTAGAGGTAACACTAGGTTACCTTGCAAATCTCTCCATCGCAGCTATTCATCTTGATGGAGGATAAAGGTAAAATCTAGAATATACTCATCGGGATGAGTATAGACTATCCGATGTTGTTGAGGAACTGGCAGATTTCGGTTATGTGTTTGATGTTGCTGACTATTTCTAGTATAATCCCTAGGTGGTGAATTGATCTTATGAGAAGAAGACATCTTGATTTAATTTGGTGTGCTATTTAACCGTTATATAATTTTTTCGTTTAATTAACCCTAAGGTTCATTTAAGCTCCCAACAAGGTGGATAATCTCCTATGTTCTACTTAGTGCACAAACACTTAGTCCTCGGCAACGGTGCCAATGATGAGCGGCGAGATATCCCTACACTTAACCATACGAATATGAGCATAGCACACGTGATCTGGTCAAACTCTACAAACTAAGTGCCTACACGCCTTATGGAACACTTAAGGTTAATCATTCATTGTCTTCCTAGACTTACTTATAGTTGTCATGGTTGTATGGTTAAGTAAGTCTAAGGTATGTGATTTTTATGTCTTTTCTATTTTATCTCTTATGCTAAAAAGGTGAAGGGTGAAGAGACTAATTGACTAACTTTAACTAACTAAGTCTTAATTAACCTAGCATCAGCATCTGTTCCCACTTACCGTTCACACCCTGAATTGATGCAACCTTGGTTACCAAACGCTAGTCTTTGCTGGGATCACCAAGCGTAATGCACGTGCTCGAAGCAGTCATACTGAGGCACTTAACTAGGAGAGAAGGGTTGAGAGAGATTTAATGAACTAAGAAAGCAATTAAATGATAAACAGTAAATAACAATAAATAAAGTCCTAATTAGCCTATTCCATGCACTGCAAGGTTTATCCAAGAAGTTTGTCTTTATTGCTGTACACAAACTTGTGTTCAGGTACAATATTTGCTCGAATAAAGATCCATTCACTCTGGAGTTCCTACTGCGGGCACATGGAAATTAATCTATCTTTTGAGAGGGAAAACTTCCAGAGTTTCGCTACGGTCTAAGCCTAGGATGAGAAACAAGGGAGAGCTGCCTCTTATTTATAGACTTGGTGGTGCACCGCGATATTGCATCCCACGCGATATCGCAGCCCATGCCTTATCACATCCCATCAAAGAGAAAACCTTCACAAGTAGAATTCACCACAACCAATCATGAAAAAAATGTAGATCAGATAAAAGCCACAAGCCATAGCAATGGATGTAAAAATGAAGAAAAGGGTTGATCAAGTGTAGGATCAACCCAAAACATGTTGCTATTTAACGTGTAGTTAAACAGGAGAAAACATTCATAGGTAAAATTCACCACAACCAATCATGAAAGAAAAATTAGATCAGTAGCAATTAAATAATGAAAGCCACAGTAATGGATGTAAAAATGTAAAAAAGGTTGATCAAGTGCAATAACAAAAGACAATCAACCATAAACATGTTGCTAGCAATTGAACAGGAGAAAACATTTACAAGCAGCCAATCATGGAAGAAAAATTAGATTAGATAAAAGTCACAAAAATGGATGTAATAATGAAAAAAAAAGGTTGATAAAGTGCAACGACAAAAGGAGGATCAACTAAAAATATGTTGCTATTTAACGTGCAATTAAACAAGAGAAAACATTTGCAGGTAGAATTCACTACAGCTAATAATGAAAGAAAAATAAGATTAGTAGTAATTAAATAATGAAAGCCATGACAATGGATGTAAAAATGAAAAAAAGCATTGATCAAATGCAACAATAAAGGAGGACTAACCAAAAACATGTGCAATTAAACAAGACAACATTCACAACACCAAACATTCACAAGTAGAATTCACCATAGCCAATCATGAAAGAAAAATTAGATCAGCAGCAATTAAATGATAAAAGCCATGACAATGAATGCAAAAATGAAACAAAGGGTTGATCAAGTGCAATGACAAAAGAAGATAAACTGAAAACACATCATTGTTTAACATGCAGTTAAATAAGAGAAAACATTCACAGGTACAATTTACAACAACCAATTATGGAAGAAAAATTAGATCATCAGAAATTAAATTATGAAATGGATGTGAAAATGAAACAAAGGGTTGATCAAGTGCAACAACAAAGGAGGATCAACTGAAAACACATCGTTGTTTAAAGTGCAATTGAACAAGAGAAAACATTCACAGCTAAAATTCACCATAGCCAATTATGGAAGAAAAATTAGATCAGATGAAAGTCAATCTAAGGTATATTTGATTTTGTAATTGGACATGAGGTCGAATATTGCTGATTTTATTTGCAAATGCAAAAAATCTTTCTTTCTGTACTTGTTCATTTGACTTTTCAAGGTAAAGTATATATCTTCAAATGTGATTAACAGTCAATATTCCACACCTTTAAATCATTAATGAGTTACAGTTCACGGGACAAGTGGTAGCCCCTAATTTGCCTTCATTGAATAAGGCTTGACTTGACTCTTTGGAAAACATCAAACATTAAATATCCTCATTTATTCCACATTGTCCTTAGTGCACTTCCATCTATATAAACCCTCCTAGGCCATTCTTTTCTTTCATAGCTTTCATTAGTTCTCAAGCTCAACTTTTCATCTTCTATTGAACTTTGTAGCCCTTTTGTAATCACCAAGGCTTGTGTCTTTTTCCCTAATGGGCATCTTACCAAGGCAAACCGCCTGATCAAGGGAGACATGAAGACCAACATCCAAATGATTTTGGACTCAAAAACAACCGATTAAATCAGTCTCAACTGTCTGAACTTCATTTTTCTTTCTCAACGGTTGGCCTTGGAAAAAAGGGCAATACTTGGTCAAACAACTAAGACCTTGGGATCCAAGTAGCCAACCATACAACCCCATGCTCTACATGTAGCTAGGAGGTACTCAGTCAAGTGTGCAAAGGACTTCAACATTATGCTAGATGATGTGGTCCCACTTGTCTTATGAAGTGGAGGTCTCAAGGGTGGTGGAGCAGAAGCAAGGGTTTTGGCCAGTTTTACCTACTATTGGATTTGAACCAATGACTCTCACCATATGAAAGCAATACTCTAACCGCTGAGTTAAGTAGGTCAGCTTTGAGGCCTTAGAACCAAAAATTTGAAAAGACCTTAGGGGGCCTCTGTGCCCAATGCCGCCAAGTGCGGGAGAGGGTGAATGCCAAACTTATCTTTAACGTAGCTAAAGGGGGGACACCGAAATTCTATAAAGTGGTATGACATGAGAATGAGTAGCAAATTGTAGTAAGAAGAACCAGACTCACTTCTGAGCCAAAGAGTTGTGATGTAGTTTAGTACTATCATGCCTGTGTGAACAAACAAACCAACCACCTTAACTAGCTTCAGCAATTCTGCCTAATCGATCACTATGAAGTAAGTAGTTCTGCTGGCAAACCATTTTGTTGTGTTTGTTGTATTTATGAAGTCCATCCATCCTTGCTTCCAAGGCTTCCTCGATCCGGTTCGTGCCCTTCCCTATGAGAGGCTTGAGCTCTTTCTCCTCAGGTGTGGTGAGTAGAGTGTAGCTTACGAGGCTCCAGGTGGCGTTGCTTCCTCCTTTTGATCTAATCTTGCTCTGTGGAAAAGAAGCATTTTTCTTATGTTGGCTTGTGGTTGTGTTGTCCAACCTTGTCCTAGTTATTCCCATCCTCGTTCAATCCCTCTCTCGATCCTAAGCTCGCCTTTCTCTTTACATACATTCACTTCATCCTATAAGCACAAGGTTTGGTAGTTCGATGAGCTTGAACCATTGTCGTCTCATATGTTGTCTACTCTGCTAGCGTACATGTGCTATCTACTCTTAGTGTAGTGCGCTAAGGGAGACCCCCTATTCCTTAGACATACTCTCGCAGTGAAGATGAAGATTGGCCTCTTCCTGTTCTTGACAAGCTAGTGACTCCACTGCTACCCACCTAGAGTTGACTATTAATCCATCGCCTAAGCCCATTGGCCTTTCATCCTTGCCTAAGGTACATTGTTCTTATTTCTGAAATCCATATGGTTTGTGTCTGACCCAACATAGTGCTTTTCTTGCCATTGTTCATTCTTCTTTGAAGCTGCAAAATGATAGTGAGGCAACAAGGATCCCTTAGTGGCAACAGGCCATGTCTAAGGAATTGCCAATCTTGCAAAAGTATCATATAAAAGAGAAAGAAGTTCTATTTGTTCTCTATTTTCTCGAGTCAAAATTCAAATTGTTATTTGAAATGTCAAGATTGGCTTGGTCGTTGTCACACCACTCGCTGATGTGGATCTGGGAGGCCTAGTTGCTCGCATTGAATATGAATAAGCTCTTCTTTCATTCCTATTGTTCAAATGCTTTCCCTTTGCTTTGATGCCAACTAGGACTGGTAGCATGATCTTCTCTTGGATTCATAATGGGAGCTACACGTTAGCACTTTACTTTTTCACTTTTTCAACATAACATAAGAGGTCTTGTCTCATGACTATCTCGATCCTATCTCTTTGCTACTTTAGTAGAATAAGCAGTCTTGATGCTTTGGGCATGACACTAGTTGGACTATGCTTTCCTAGCCAAAGGCTATTCTTGATTTGATCTTGCCAAGAAGAAGGGCATTCAACAAACATAGTGATGTTTCTATCATATCTTTATTATGTATGTATATTTTGTCATTTTTGGCAAAATTCACAGTATAAAACTATACAAATAGGTTGTTTTCTTGCAATTAAATCAAAAGGATTTGTTCTTACCTCAAAGGGAGTGCAACCAGCTTATCCATCATAACATAATATAGGAACACCCTCTCCCTTTTCAACTCCAAACAAATGCTTAGTTAGCTGTGAATGAGAACTCTTGTTGCTTGTTGGCAGGTAGCTCCATGTAAGGTAAGCTCGAAAGCAAGTTCTTACTCTTTAACCTAAGGGGAAGAAAGTTGTGATTACCTAGGGTGAGGTTGATCTTCTTTCTACAATACAGCTATTAGTCTTATTAGAGTCAATAGCTGTCTCTTTTTCTGCCTATTAGTGGTGTGACTATGACTTTCTTCTTAAAAAGACTACTTTTCTTTGAAAGAGATATGGGCATAGCTAAACTTTTTCAAATGCGGGATTGGGACGATAGAAGAGGTCTAGTCTAGATTAGTACTTTCTTTTGCTAGATAATATGTTGTTGTCAGCCCAATGCAGTTAGCTCAAAAGGGAGTTCAGTCACTTCCAAATCCAGATTCAATGATTGTTGAGTGAATGAAGCCCAGTCAGTAGCCAACCAAGGCTTGAGAGATGCAAAACCTTAAGTGGCCAAGAAAGGGATGAGTGCTTCTTAACTAATTTAGAACTGAAAGAAGGCAGAACATGGATCCGTATAGGGAGAAGAGAATCTAGGCTTTCTAAACTAGACCAATTGGACAACTTTCAAAAGCATAAATAGCTCATTTGACCTGACCTAGTTTCAAAGGCCCCTTTAGAGAAGTTGAATCAAGGAAAAGGACCTATATTTGATTTGAACTAATTCGAATCTCATGACCCATGATCCTTAGAAAGGGCAGAAGGGCTCGATCCTAGACGAAGCTGCACTCAAGGCGATGGATGACTATCACTTACTCTTTTCCCTACAACCGAGTGAGCAGTTGTTCTTGCTATTTTTGAAGCAGTTGCATTTGATTTGGGAAGGTGGTCCCGTATCGATATTTAAAGTAGTTCCGGAGAAAGGCTAAATGGATTTAGGAGTGAGCTGGCTATCCCCTTCTTAATAGACACTGGCCCCAACACCGGCTTGGGGTAAATCAAAGTAGCAATAATCAAGATACCAGGCTCAAGGCTAGATAGAAGATAGGCTATTCCTCTTACCGTACTTCCTGAGGGGAGGTTGAATAAAGCTATTACAGAAGAAGCTACAGTCCTTAGGCCTCCCAAAAAGATAGAAATATCCAAAGTCCTTATGCCAACATTAGCAGTAGTGCTAGTAAGGCCAACAAAAATAAAGAGTGAAGGTGCGATAGTGCTTTTTTAAGCCCAAAGCTAGTTTAGTTACTTCCAGATGAATAAGAGTTATCTTTCTCGTTCTCGATTGGCTAAGAAGAATTGAATCATTGCTCAAGCCTTAATTAAGGCTTTCCTTCCTAGATGGAGAGAATCTGCAAGTTGGAATAAGAGCATTAGGGAGGGGCCTATCTATAGTTTTCGACTCTGAACTAATGGTTTTATGTGAAGAAGAGGTGGTAACTATTATAAAGAATTAGATCCCATTATAGTTATGAAAGCAAGTGCCATCCAAGAGTCTTCTTCATCTTCTACTGGAACTTCTCTAAAGGTAGTGAAGTGAGTTGAGGAGAGGAAGCATCCTGTTCACCAATCTGATCTTGTTTCAGAAGTTGGTAGAGAATAGAGAATAGAATAGGCTGTGATGCAGGAGATATTTTCACTCTTGAGAGATCCTTTGAATACGACCAAGGGGATAGAAGCCCATGGAGCGGTAGGTTAAGCCAAAAAGGGAGAGAGGTGAGTTAGATCGGATACCATTGATTTTGTTGGAGGAAGATTCACAAGATAGAGAATTGCTTTTGTTGAAGAAGCTTAAAGAAAATAAGCTCTTGCTCACAAATCACTTTCATATGCAAATGAATATGCTGTTTAGCTTGGGACTAGGGCTTAAAAGCACCTTCTCTATGGTAGCATGGTCTTCTCTTAGGGTTTCTCTTGGTAGAAGGAAGAAGGGCTACTAGAAGCCTAGAAGGAAAAGAAGTCTAGACTGGGAAACGAAGTGACTTACGGGATTCAATTAAGTGAGGGAAGAAACCCTGGGAAAAGAAGAAAGAAATGCTCTCTAGCCAGGATATCAAGATTCACATGCGAAGAAGCAAAAGGCTTCCTTATAAGCTAAGGTTCCTGGTATAAGCAATAAAGTAGAGCTAGGCAAGGTCTTCTATGAGTGAACAAGATGAGGATCGAGGCAGTTACCCTAGGGTAGGTTCTTTCTTCGTGAGTATGTCTATTGATGGCATTGTGTCCTATCTGCTCAAGGAAACCAACTCAATGTGTTATGCATCAGCAACATTTGCTACATACTCTGCATCTGTTGTCAAAATTGCTACTATACTATAAGAGAGGAGTTAAAGTCTGCTTAGTATTCTCGGACCCAGGGGTGATTCAATTTACTTCTTCAGCTACTAAGAAGAATAGCTTTTCTTCCTAAATCAAGATTCCTATAATAAGTAAGAAAATAAGGCTTAGGATAGTGATGAGGATTAGTGGGCAATTGCCTTATTAAAGGAGGAGATGTGAGCCTATTTCTCCAAATTAGATCCATTCCACTTTGAACTCAAAGTCTTAAGAAAACTGGCATCTACCTTGCCTTTCTCTATAGTCAGAATAGATAGATTCAAGGGGCAAAGGAAAGATAGTTCTTTGAGTGACAGAGATTTCGATTCAACTTCTCCCATGGGGAAATCAAGCCTTTATAGTGAAGCTAGCCTATTAAGAGTTGTGTAGGAGCTCTATGCTATTTATGGAATAGCAATCAATGTTGCTTGATTGACTGCTTGAAAGTTTGAACCAAGTCTTAGATTCAGAAGAGAAGCTATTCTTGAAAGAGAAGTAGGAGGATATCGGGAAAGATCCCACATCTGGTTAACTGCTTGTTAACTGCTTTAGGAGTGCTGGTGCCAGGCTAGAGAAAAGACAGGCTATTACTGAAGATGTGAAAAAGAATTGCTAGCAAAAGTTTTCTTTTTTTAGTTTAGTCACTGATAAAGAAAGTAGCTAGGCTTCCTGGTGGTATGAAAGAAATAGATCTTAGTGCCTTATATGACCTAGAAGGAGGATTGCTTCTCTCACCCGTAGGTGCAAGGAGCGTAGCCCAAGATTCTTTTGAGACAAATGAATTCAGAAGGTGATAGGGCTTCCAGCACCAAGAAAGAGAAAATGGGCCAAATCACCTGCTAGAGAAGAAGCTCTTAGGGAATCGATCTAGACTAGATGAGATGTCGATGCCATTAAACTAGCTACTAGAACAAGTTCAAGAGATGAGGATCCAGGTAGTGAAGTCACCCTCCGGGGAAGAATCATTCCATTCACTTGTTCAACTGCTAAGAAGAATAGCTTTTCTCTTGCTTGACTTTTGAATGTGGCACAAAAAGAAGAATAGGCAAAGAAACCAGCGGAGAAGCTTCATGGCCTTGAACTTTCTTTCCCGGAAGGGCAATTTTCTTTCTAGAAGTAGGAGTTTTGCTGGATTTTGAGGCAGACCCTTTGGAGGTGATAGCCTTGGGATTGATGGGAATATTCTTTTTCAAGCTTTACGATTTGAGTTGTTGTAGTAGGCACTGTAGCTTTGGATGAACCAACTTTAGAGGTTGATCCTGATGAAGTAATTGATCCAGTGCTAGCAACCGAAACTTCATGGGAGCTTTCTTAACAGCCAGTGGAGTAACAACAGGGTTCACCAAAGATTGATTCTTGGTAAATGAATAGTTGGGATTCATAGGAGGTAGGTGGAAAAGGAAGCAAAACCTTTGTTTGAGAGAGAGCTCGAAAGGAAAAGAGGCAAGCTACGAATGAGAAAGAATAGGAGAGCTCACCGATCAAAAAGAGTAAGGAAGGCAAGATAGCACCAGATAGAAATCCAACAACAAAACTGGAAGGGAAGAGGCTAGCAAATACCATTATCTCAGGATAAGGTTAAGGGTGGGCTTAAGATGGTTTACCGAGAACGAATATTCAACAAAGGGGATACAAATCCAAAATATGAGGAGCAGGAACAGACAAAGTGAGTTACCCCATTACATCGGAATTGACTTTAGGGAGACTCCCCACAACGTAGGCAGTTACTCACTTAGCACGTTTCCGTGAAATGCACACTTAGGAAATGAGTCCCCAACCTGTTCCACCCTCTGTGATGGGAGGGGAGATGACCTAACCAAGGGTAACAAGAAGTTCCTGAGTGAGTGACCAAGGGGAACAAGAAGTTCCTGAGTGAGTGACTGCATGTAACAAGCATTGACCTTAGGGAGAATGCTTTGAGCGGGGAACGACAGTAGAGTTACCCCAATAACCAAATACATCAAACAAGAAATGAGGTTACAATAAGCGTTTCCATGAAACGTGCACAACGGGAATGAGTGAAGTGAGTTCCTCTATCAAGTTGTTCTCCTAAGGGTTTCCTTGCCTTGTTATTAACAAGTAGAAAAAACCTATAAAAAAGGTAGTCCCTTGACCTGCCAATGCGAACCCCCAACCGAAAGTGCTAGGCATGTTCAGGGTGTAGCCCAATGTACTTCTATCTAGACACAAAGAGCAAGATAGACACAAAAAGCAAGCCTCCCTCTCATATGTTGAAATTGCAGGTATGAAATCTATCCAATCCTTGAAATCGTTCCTGGTTTAATGATGCAAGCTTTAATAAACAAACTCTTCATAACGCACATCTAAATATTTATTATCCACACCTAGCTTTGATTTGAACTCTTTCAATTTAAGGGCATGAGCATTCCCACCCTCCTAGGATTATTGAAAGACCCACATACCATCCTAGCATAGGCCTCATAAGCTATAAGTGTTATCAAGATCCGTCTCACCCAAGTATCTCTTTCTCTCTTGCTTATTGATGTAAAAATGAAAAAAGGGTTGATCAAGTGCAACAACAAAGGAGGATCAACCAAAAACACATCCCTGTTTAACGTGCAATTAAACAAAACAAAACCTTCGCAGGTAGAATTCACCAAAACCAATCATGGAAAAAAATTTAGATTCACAACAATTAAATGATGAAAGCCACGACAATAGATGTAAAAATGAAACAAAGGGTTGATCAAGTGCAACTGCAAAGGAGGATCAACCCAAAACACGTTGCTATTTACCATGCAATTGAACAGGAGAAAACATTTGCAGGTAGAATTCACCACAGCCAATTATGGAGAAAAAATTATATCAACAATTAAATGATGAAAGCGATGGTAATTGATGTAAAAGGAGGAACAGAAAAGCAGAACCAGATCGATGATCGACTTATTAACGATGTGGTTGGGCAAAGGGAAGAAAACAACATGCACTGAGCATGTACACAATTTGTCCGTCATTTTACATTAGCATAGTTTGTGAAATCTATCATTATATGAAAATATTGAAGCAAATTCAAAATTTCATGAAATGCACACTTAAGAAACAAGTCCCCAAACATTCCACCCTCTATGATGGTAGGGGAGATTCCTTGGCCAAGGGGAACAAGAAGTTCCCGAGTGACCCCATGTAACAAGCATTAACCTTAGGAGAATGCTTTGAGCGGGGAACAACACTAGAGTTACCCCTAGGGGAATGACCCTGGAGTTACCCTAATAACCAAATACATCAAACAAGAAATGAGGCTACAATAAGCATTTCCATGAAATGTGCACAATGAGAATGAGCGAAGTGAGTTCCCCTATCAAGTCGTTCTCCTAAGGGTTTCCTTGCCTTGTTATTAACAAGTAGAAAAAACCTATAAAAAAGGCAGTCCCTCGACCTGCCAATGCGAACCCCCAACCAGAAGTGCTAGGCATGTTTAGGGTGTAGCCCAGTGTACTTCTATCTAGACACAAAGAGCAAGCTAGACACAAAAAGCAAGCCTCCCTCTCGTATGCTGAAATTGCAAGTATCAAATCTATCCAATCTTTGAAACCGTTCATGGTTTAATGATGTAACCTTTAATAAACAAACTCTTCATAACACACATGTAAATATTCATTATCTGCACCTAGCTTTGATTTGAACTCTTTCAATTTAAGGGCATGAGCGTTCCCACCCTCCTGAGAATTATTGAAAGACCCACATACTGTCCTAGCAAGTGTTACTGAGATCTGTCTCACCCAAGTATCTCTCTCTCTTGCTTATTGATGTAAAAATGAAAAAAGGGTTGATCAAGCGCAACGACAAAGGAGGATCAACCGAAAACACGTTGTTGTTTAACTTGCAATTGAAGGAGAAAACATTCACAAGTAGAATTCACCATAGCTAATCATGAAACAAAAATTAGATCAACAGCAATTAAATGATGAAAGCCACCACAATGGATATAAAAATGAAAAAAGAGTTGATCAAGTAGAACAACAAAGGAGGATCAACCAAAAACACATCGCTGTTTAACGAGCAATTAAACAGAACAAAACATTCGCAGGTAGAATTTACCACAGCCAATCATGGAAGAAAAATTAGATTCATAGCAATTAAATGATGAAAGCCACGACAATGGATGTAAAAATAAAACAAAGGGTTGATCAAGTGTAATTGCAAAGGAGGATCAACCCAAAACACGTTGCTATTTACCATGCAATTGAACAGGAGAAAACATTTGTAGGTAGAATTCACCACAGCAAATTATGGAAAAAAATTTATATCAACAATTAAATGATGAAAGCCACGGTAATTGATGTAAAAGGATGTAAAAGGAGGAACAAAAAAGCAGAACCAGATCGATGATCGACTTATTAACGATGTGGTTGGGCAAAGGAAAGAAAACAACTTGCACTGAGCATGCACACAATTTGTCCGTCATTTTGCATTAGCATAGTTTGTGAAATCTATCATTATATGAAAATATTGAAGCAAATTCAAAATTTCATGGGATATTCAATTGTAACTGTAATATTTTTTACTTTAACCAACTTTTAAGATGATAAAGATAAAAAATGCTGCAGCCAATATGAAAATATAACGCACGTATTTTGTTAATATTACCGATTTTAGTGGCTTTTTACACCGATTTTTTCCCATCCAATTTACAAAACTAGCTACAGATTTGCCAATCCTATCCGATTTTTTAACCTATGATTTCCAAAACATTATGCGATGTTCAATATGCTGCTGCAGAGAGAAGCGCCACGTTAAATTATTGAAAGAGGATTTACCATGTACTAAAAAGTATTCATCTGCCACCTGCGATGGAGCACATGCTATGCTTTTCAGGGCCATTTGACTTACCAAGCGATATGGCGACAAACTGCCATACAATTTATCCGTGGTCTTTCTCAATTAATTTCAGTTATATATTGTACTTAACTGACTGCAAAAGGTTCACATAAATGCCACGTGCCAAAAAACAATAACGTAGGCCATGCCTATTTAACTGCTATGATCGAAAAACCACATCGGACTGGGCCCTCAGTCCCTCCCTCAGTGAATAATAGGCTTCAAATATGGACCAGTGGCCTCCTGCCTGCCCGTAAAGTGGCGTACCACGTTATTATCATCCATGAAAGTGCAGGTTCATGCTGTCACACGTCGACATACATATTGCGAGAAGAGTCAGCGGAGGTGATAAATAGCAGCAGAAGTTGGTGAGCCATCACTGACCATGAGACGACGATTTATGAGCAGCATTTCTGACCAACTTTTTGATATTTATGTTGTCCCAGTCTCCCGCACCTGCAGTGGTGTCGCTGTTGATGGGGTTTTGGCATTCATGGTGGCTCCATGCAGCCTTGCTGCAGTGGCAGTGCGCACACTATTGCTCTACGCGTTCATTACTTTACTACTCAACCAATTCTGATAGCGTACCTCATGGCATAGCCGGCGCACTTGATAGCATTGTGTCATTGTTTTGCTGAACAGTTTCGTTATCCATCTCACAATTCCGAAGTGAAGTGGCGCAACAGCGAATCTGCGCGAAATTTCTCATGGCTTGCGCTAAATTTCACTACTACTTCCCCGTTATAACAGCGTATATGCACGAAGTTTCTCAGGGCTTGCGCTAAATTTCACTGCTTCCTCCGTATTTTGCTAGCAAAGTTAATGATATTTTGGCAACCTTTGTCCTGCATTGTTGCCTGCTTATGCAAATTTTCAATGAAAAACCATTAAAAATGAGATTGCCCCGTGGCAAACTTCCCGCTTGAAAACGCATCAAACATTTTATTCACAACAAAGTCCATTATTATCATTATATCCAGTTGAAAAAGATTCAGGTTATAAAGATTTTGAAAGAAGTTCAAAGGCAAAGCAAGGGATTGTAGAAGTAGGGATGGTAGAAGTAAGGATATGCTGCCCTCCTGCAATTGAACACTGAAAATAGTACCGTGAGAATGATAATAAAGTAACTGTAGTTCAAAATGATAATGTTAATAAAGTAATTGCAGTGTCAATAGCATTGTGAAGCTCGGAAGAAAATAATTGTAAATTCTTGCATCCGGATTGCAAGAAGTTTCCGCCAAACGTTGTACGTCAGTGAAAAAAGCACAAATATTCTCATGTGCCTTATACCTTACTATGTATGAGCATCGCAACGCAACGCAACGCGCAACGCAACGCACAACACTACCATGTGCATAGGACATGAGCTCAGAATTTGACGGTGGCAATTTGCAGGCGAGATACTTAAATTACATTCATGTGTTTATGCCTCGCAGTAGTGCAGGTATTATATGTTTGTTTGGAGCTTTCATGGTACCTGGGCGGAGTCATTTAACCTTCTGCCACGGACAAGTGTACTTCGTCTAGAGTTTCCATTAAATTAAATTCACATCAAATTTTGGCACAACTTTGCATTTGAAAAATATTAAAATTGGGTTCTCAGAACCGTATAACTAACATACAACCCTTAATAAAGTTAAGTAGAGCTTTATAACTGTCAAACCCAATAACCCCTAACTTAAAATTTTCAAATTAAAGGTCTTTTCAAAAATAACGATGTGACAAATAGTTTTAAAAATTTTAAATTCCGGGTGAATTGAGAAAGCAACTGTTGAGGCCAACTTTCACCCATGCTGGGCATGGGGCCTTGTGGAACTAATTTAAGATTAAACAATAAAACATAAAAATTCTAAAATAAAAAAAAATGGATTTTAAAAATAAAATTAAACTTAGGGTTAGGTTTCGATTTCTCCACCAGCCGCTATAAAACAGGTTTTGAGGAGGAGGCTGGAGGAGGAGGAGGGAAGATTGGCTGCCGCCTGCAGCCTTCTGTTCGCTGCTGTCCCTGCAGCCTGAGATCCGCTGCCGCCTCGCTCTGCACTCCTGCTACCGCCACCCTCTGTTCTTCCGCCCTCGTCACCATCCGTTCGCCCGTTCGCCGCGTCAGACCCCGCTCCCGCTGACACCACCCGCACTGCCATCTGTCCGCCGCACCGTCGCTGGTTTCTGCCGTCCGCGTCGTTGTTGGTTTCTGCCGCCCGCGAGGATCTCTTCCGCCATCGCTATTTCTGCTGCTCCTGTTTCTGTCTGCCATAGCCTGCCGTCACGCCTCCCGCCCGTTTGCCGCCTGCCGCGTCTGTGTGCTGGCTCCCGTGGCCTCGCCCGCGTTGCTGCTGGGCCGCCTGATTCTCCTGTTGTCCGCCGCCGTTTCTGTTCCGCCGCTGCCGCCCGCAGTGCCTCCTGTTCGTCTGCTGCGCTGTTGACTCTGTCTGCCGCGCTGCTGTTCTTGTTTGCTGCAGCAATTCGCTGCCACCCACTGCGCTCCCGTGGCCTCGCCCGCGTTGCTGCTGCGCCACCGCGTTTCTGATTCTCCTGCTGCTGCTGCGTCATCACCCTGCACTGGTTTTCTTCTCTACCCCGACCGCACGCGAAACAGCGACCTGTTACTGTCTCCTCCGCTGCCGCGTTGCGTGTGTTGCTGTTTTTGCTGTGCATCCCCCGCACTGCTGCACGTGGCCTCTGCGCTCGCCACCACCCTCTGTGCTCCTGTCGCCGACGTTGTGCTGCTTTTGCCGCGTCACTGTTTTCTGCTTACCGCACCTCGCTTTGCTGTCGCCGCCCCTCTGCCTGGCCTGCTGCCGCATCGCTGCTCCCATTGCCTGCCGCGTCGCTCGCCACTCTGCTTGCATCTGCAACAGCGAGACATATAAAATTTGAATATTTGAATTATTCATCATTTTGCAAATTGCTTATTTTAAGTTTCCACCATCAAATCTAAGCTTTTATTTGTTTTAAATATTATTATTACAGTTCTGTCACATTGCCCTTTCCAGCTGAGACTATTCCCGGGTTTCCGTGCGCCCTAGGCGATAGTCTCCTAAAACAAGTTTTCACAGGTGTTCGCGTGTCCAAAATTTACGCATCAACAGCAACAAATTAAGGCAAGGGTCCTGAATACACATTTGTTGTCCCGAAAGCAAGAATTAAAGACAATGTGGTAAATACATGTTTAATGGATGTACCGTAAGCAAACAAGACGGGTAGCCGGGTCGGGCACCGCCCAAAAATGACTTCGCGTGGGACTAGATCCTCACCCTAGGTTAAGGATGCCCAGAAAACTTCAATGATACTTTGAACATCTATATCGACCACTTTATACTCTGCGATCTCGTTTGACTTTTATTTACCGTTTATAATGTCCACCGCTGCGGTGCTATCTATGCCCAGTGCGCAATGCTAGGCAATTAACTTGCAAAAATTAATGTTTTTTACGGTTTATTATGCTTCACCTGCTGCCGTGCTGTCTATCCAAGTGCGGAATGATTAACCGAGAAAACTTCGCTGTTTAAAAACATGTGCGTGCAGAATTCACCACAGCCAATCATGTAAAAAGATTAGATCAACAGCAAGTGATGAAAGCCACAGCAAACAATGTAAAGATGAAAAAAATTCATGGAGAGCAACGGCAAAGGAGGTAGAGAAAAAACTTGTCGGGACTAAGGAGAACCGGATGGACGAAGACGAAAATTAATGAGGTGGTCAGCAAAGGTGAAAAACACGAATTGCACACAATTTTGCGGTCATTCATTCGCACACGATGCAGGTTTGCAGACATTTTACGATGTAGAGTGTGCTGCTGCTAAAAAAGGCAACACGTCAAATTGTTGAATGAGAATATACCATGTACTAAACGTGATGAAACGATTTCCTTATTCAGAACGCAACAAAAGCAGTACAGTATTCATCTGCGATGTGCGATTTCGTTGTGAAACGCTCATCAGAGTTGGTGGTGCTCAGTAACAATCTTTAAATATAGGCTAATGGCCTTCAACGTTACTATCATCCATCCATTGCAGTTTCCGTGCTAATGTGCTATCACTCGTCGACATAGATACCTACTGTATGCGACTGCAAATATAAACTTGTTGGTTGTAATAACTAGTAACAGTAGTCGGTGGATCATAACTGAACATGATACAACGATTTAGAACCGCCATTTCTGACCAACTTTTAATAACTTCAATACTTCACGCTGTTGTGGGTAACTTTACTACGATTGTGATAAGGTTGGAAACCGTGTTTCAAAGCTGCCTCCCACACCTGCAGTGCAGTGGAGCTGTTGATTGGCTTTTCGCATTCATGGTATCTCCATCCTTCCAGCGCATGCACTATTCCTCCAACCCTCCAGGCGCTCATTACTCTCCTGGGCAACCAGTTCTGATAGTATATTTCAGGTCAGAAGTTTTCCTAATCTGCAGATGAAAAATTACATTCACGTGTTTGTACCTCGCAGGAGTGCAGGTTTTCTAGGTTACTTGGAACTTTCATGGCAGGTGTGGTCTCGTAAATGCAGTCACGGCGGTTTCCCAGCAACGGGAAGCAATACAGAGGCACAAACCTGGTGCCCATTGCTGCCCTCATCTGCTCGGACTTGCCGATCGGATTACCCACTAGCCATATCTGCATCATTAATTTAAGATAAGCAAACAGTTGCACAATAAACTTAACTAGTGTTTGAAAAGGAAGGAAAATTTCTTAATTCATTTTATCTTTGAATTTTGAAAAAGACGAGATTACTTGGCAGTCCCTTCCCTCTTTCAAGCTGCTCGCCTGTAATAGATTGTGTTGAAATTTGGTAGGGATACAGCCTTGGATCTTCTTATAGTGCTCAACCGACTCTTGTAAGACCTGTTAACAAAAGTCGCTACTGATCGACTGCATAAAAAATTAAAGATCGAAATGCATGCCCGATTGACGGTTTTGCTTGGGCAGAATGCAGACCTGGATCCGGATTCCTCTTTCACAAAGAATAGTGACTATTCCAGTTTCCAGCCTGGTTGCTCCTCCAGGGATGAGGAACACGTGTTTTTCTTCTTCAGGAATGGAGTTCACCACCCAAGCTGCTGCAAGTGTGTTGCCCTCAGCCAATCGAATTCTCAGGTTTTCGTGGCGCTTAAGGAAGAGAGTTCCTCCGTCGTTGACATCCTGCAGTAAAAAACAAGTATTCTTTTTCGCTAACTTCTCTTGGCATTTTTGAGATAATTCAGTTGGCTCTTTGAATTTCAGGGATTGAGTGCATGCCTTGTTGAGTAGGCCTAGGCTGAGGACTTTTGCCCCTTTTCTGTCGGCTTCCAAGATCGCTTCGTCAATCAGGCAGTTGAGCTCTGATTTCTCAGACTGCTGCTTATACTGCGATAGAAATGAATTGTCCGAATCAGTCAATTAAGCGAATGAATTACACGTATCATCAAGCTTCAACATTCCGTTGTCCATACACATTAAAAAACAAACAAGAAAACAGGAATACGTCGGCTACAACATTCCGATGTCCATACACATTAAAAAACAAACAAGAAAACAGGAATACGTCGGCTCTCAACTACGGCTCTCAACTAGACCTGAGAACTGTATCTGGAAATAACCCATGTTTGCATGCGAAGATCATCCATACGATTCTTCTCGGATGTGAAAGTCTTTCCAAACGCTGTAAGCACAAGCTTTATTCCGTAACCCAAAGGCCAGAGCAGCCATATGTACCATCTTGGGTAATAGGGACTGGCTGCAAATGATTTAAAGCCTAATCGAAGGTGGAATATCGAGAGAGGCCCCGTTGGGTGCGTCAGGTAAACGTAGTCAACGTTCTCGTCTGTACCTGTTACAAGTTACAGTGCGTCAAACTCACGGAGCGTTAGATTCTCATTTACAACCGAAAATCCGTTCCTCAAATTCCAGGGGACTTATCTTGTTCCCGTTATATTTAGCAACTAGTTATAATTTTCGACTTTATTCATCACCTTTGGCAGCAGCTTCAAAGAGACTGTCAGACGACTTGTCTACGGTTCCATAGATGAAGTCATAGATTGGCATGAAAAGGCAGAAGTTCGTGTTCACTTGAGAGTGGTGAAGTGAATGGAACCTGCAGCAAACATGAAATGTAAGTTCATGAAAAATCATCACGCTGGAACTGGAACAATATTTCAGAGCGCAGATGCTTACGAAGGTGTGTAGATCAGATATTTGAGAGGTGGAAAGATTTTAAACAGTTTGGGAGGGAAGAACTCGAAGTTGCAGTGCCCCATATTGTTGACAAAATCAAACCAGTTCATGTAGATAAAGAGCAATCCAATGGAGAATGTTCCTGTAAAGTATGCAGCTAAGGGTCCGGCAGAAAATAACGATAAATACATCAAATGCTCCGCAAACGGATGCACAACCGCTGCCCACAAACAAGAACCCAGAAAAGATAAAGCGAGAAGTTCATTAGAAACATTTCAAATTAAAAGCAGCACAAATGTTGAGGGCAGTGTTTGAGAGGAGATGGCAACTTACAAGTGATAGCTTCCGTGACAAAAGAGGAATGGTGATGTGAATGGTACCAATTGTAGAGCCAGTGATGATGAAGTGCTCTATGAAGCCAGTAGTATAGGAATTCAACAGGACCAGCATGCGCTAGAAATACAATGACGAGTCCGTTTGTGTTCCACCATGGTATGTCTTCAGAACCAACAAGTACTACCCTCAAAATTGCTAAAGCAATCGTGTAAAGCAGGATGAAATCGTCCCTGCAAATAAACAAGGGCCGGATTTGAAATAAAATCTTCGAATATTTGCCCATTCCAGAGCAAAGCTCAATGTTTTCTAAGAGCAAAGCCTGTGAGTGACTCTCTACCATGTTGTCTCTCTGTCTACTTGTTCGAACTTGATACTCTTGGCTTGAATTTGATGCCGACTTCTTGCGTTTTGGTAGCGAGAAATGGTAACCCAGAGCTGATTATGCAATAGCCTTACTACGGCGAATACCAGCAGCAACATAGAAGTGTTTTTCCATTTCAGCTGCCCATGTAATGCTTTGTAGCCAACATCCACTACTAGGGGAGATAGCAGCAAATACTTCATGAAAAGGAAAACCCACAACAAAATCCCATGAGGGTGATTGGACCCAAAACATTAACTTTAAAACAAGGATAAAAATAAAAATAAAAACAGAAGGAAAACAGGTCTGGTTAATCGAATCACAGGCATGACCATGATGAGAGTTTTTCATATTAGATGGAAGAAAACAGTCTCTATGTAACACTGATCGATTGAGTATCCACTGACCCATTATAGACAATCCCAAGAGGCCAAAAACGTAGCTAGAGAAGAACAGATTATGCTTAAAGAAAAACACCAACAAATCTAGATATTGTAAAAATGCACGATAAACTTTTTCCGACATCCTGTGAATTCATATGATATTCGAGGACCGAACAACTAAGTTTTAAAATCTAGATTTTGGTTTCATACCTTAAATCCTCCGAGGCATTCCCATGGCCATTTTGAGAGAGGTCCTGGTTTGGTCGCCATGAACGAAGTCTCTACACGCTCATTAGGCCGCTAAATCTTGCTAGAGTGTCGCTGCTCTGCTTGATGTAAAGAATAAACGTCGTCCCGTTAAATATCGCCACTGAGACGCCATTCCATAAATGTATCCGTTCGATCGCCAACAACCCACCAACTTGCCACGTAAATTAGGCATTGATGTTATTATCTTTTGCATTCATTGCAATATTAGAAGATTCCCTGGTAACAGTTGAAGCATTATGATATCAGGGCCACATGAAGCACCTTTGAACGTTCTGACAGACTCTCAGCCTCAAGTCACATCACATTGTAAAGTTAACAAAGCCTGGCATTGAAACCTTAAAACCTATGCATCAAGGGAGATGAGAATGTGTTGTCATTTGGCCGTTAAAACCTAATAACCTATGCAGCAAGGGAGATGAGAATACGAAAAAGTAAAAGAACTAAACGTGAGGTTCTTCTTGTAAGATATCTAAAAGTACATAAAAAAGAAAGTTTTTTATTATTTATGAATTTATATAATATGTCATAAATGTAATAGTTTCTAGCATAGTAATATAGTTTGATGAATATTTTAGCAGGATGATATAATTTCTTAGCACAGTGATATAGCTTCGTTTTTCACACCTACTTGCACATTGTATTTTGATAGCAGTTTCTACCACAATGATATAGTTCCATAGTTTTTGCAATGAAAAAGTGTTTTCATTGTGTATTTTTTTCATTTTCAATACATTTAAAATGTACCTCATATCATTGAATGTGCCTCATATCATTTCTCGTATATTGAAACTCTTGTTTTTCTTTTAGTACGTTTGAAATGCACCTCACATAAAAAAAAAATGCATCATACCTTAGAACCTATCACTGTTGGCCTAAAAAAGCCCTTACGATCACCGCAAGTTATAGTTGCTTAAATGTGTGGCATGTGAGGTAATGCCCCGAAAATTTAAAATTCCAGTGATGCTTTCATTGGAATTTTCAATGCAAGAACCAGCAACCGCTGCAATGCTTGACTGGCTTGCAAGAGAAAGCATGTCAGAGCTATCTGATCTAAACAAACGTGAAGCAACCTGCAGGCAAAGTCTGCATCATCAGGTTGTACCAAAATTTTAATATTTCGTAAACTTCAAATACTTTGCAGATACAAAAAGATAGACGTGCGTGTTAATTGTTTTTTCCGTGGAACGCCAAACCCCATGATGTGGACCTGGCAGGAATGACAAGGCCAGTTTTGTTTACGTAAATCGTTGAGACGTTTACGTTGGAATGTGCATGACAAGTGGCGTTTCTCTTTCATAGGGCCGGCAAGGTCTGAACTTCGTACACGCGGCCAAGCCACTTTAGTGGGAATGAATGACTTTCGACGCATGAGAATTGCATCGGAGAAATCGTTATAAATCGTAATCTAAATTAGATTGGAATCGCTATTATTTATTTAAATTGACGTGCATTCTCGTAATATTTTCTTTTCATAATTTATATTTTTTTAATTTTAAACTTTAATTTACATAAAGTTTTGTGCCGAAAAGCTCATATTCCTATTCTGTGTTAGAAACTGCAAAGTGAATAATTAATTAAAAAATACTATTATATACCATACTTTTCGTAGAATCCGATTTCAAATCACAAATCGACTACAATTTTCATGCGCGATTAATCATAAATTTCTCACAGCTGCAGAAACAGAAGGGAGCACTTAGTTGTACTCGCGTTGTCCCAAAACAGAAACGAACGTTTAGGGCTCACAGCAGCCCAGCAAAAACGCGCCGTGGTACATCAAAATTTTAATAAGATTGCGCTTCTCTTGCGTGGTCAAATGGAACTGTTCGTGTCACACATAAAGATTGCGGTTCTCTTGCGTGGTCAAATGGAACTGTTCGTGTCACACATTAAAATTTTCTGCTGCTCCATCCACCCATGCAGCTACCCACTGGCCACTACACATTTGCACCTGCAAATAATCTCTACTGTATACTGATGATTTCATTTACCCGAAAACATCTCATGAGATGGGTAATGCAGTGTTTTCAGGATACTCCGAAAGCCGTAGCATACTTGCTTGCGATTACATTCCGAATATTCCGAAAGCCGTAGCATACTTGCTTTTCATGCGATTACATTCCGATAGCTGTAGCACACTTACACTTGCCTTGTTTTAGTTCAGCTGTATCCATCAACACTGCATTTTAGTTAAGAGGTGTGTTTCTGTGACTGCATTTTAGTTAAGAGGTGTGTTTCTGTGACTGATGGAAACATAGCGACACGTTGCAGTCGTCTTTATATCATTGGTAAATTCGTTACATTGTCATATAATCCAGCTCAAATCCATGCACGGATTCTTGTTGTCCGTCATTAATTCTGGGTCCTACTTCATTAATTCTGGGACCATATTTACAACAAACATATATACATATATCTTTCATTGGTGGGTCCTACTTCATTAATTCTAGAACCATATTTACAAGCAAGAAACATATATACATAAATTCGTTGTAATTTCATTGGTAAATTCGTTGCATAGTCATATAATCCAATCAAATCCATCCACGCATTCCAATCGTTCGTCATTAATTCTGGGTCGTACTTCATTAATTCTGAACCCTGTCTATATTGTACTTGGAATAGGAAACAAATTTGTTGCATAGTCATATAATCCAAAAATTTCTAGCTCTAATCCATCCACGCATTCATTAATTTTGGGACCATATCTATAGTGTATTTATTTCGATGGTAAATTTCATTTTTCTAAAGTAGTCTGCAACATCATACCGTTAGGTAACGTCATTATCATAGATCTAGTACTATATATGTTAATTGTAAATTTCATTTTTTAAAGTGGGTTTTAATGGAACATCATCAGTACTTAAACCTTGTTATTATATAGTAGGTGTGTTTTTTATTTTTTTGGGAAAACGTGATGGGTGGTAGGTGGTAGGTGCATTTATTTTAATGATAAATTTCTTTTAATTTTTTTTTGGGATAAGTGGGGGCTATAAAGCATTGGAACCCCAAAATAATCAAAACATAGGTACACTCCAAGATATATAGTCCACGTAGAACTTTATAACTCACTATTTAGCTAACACCTCATTATTTAGCTAACTTTATAACTTTATAACCTATAATTTAGCTAACACCTCATTATTTCATTATTTTAAAGTGGATTTCAGTACCATGACATAATTAAGGAATGTCATAATTATATATCTATATCTAGTAGGTATATATATTTAAATAGTAAATTTCATTATTTTAAAGTGGGTTTTGTTGACGTCAACACTCCCATGCTCTCATGGGGCCATGATTATCAACATCTCTATTTCTCTCTCCTAATAACCACAGTAAAAATCATAGATCGGCAATGTCAACAGGACCAAGGAAAATTCATTTCTTTTAATTACTTATTGTATTCTCTACTTTGAGATAGTTATTCAATTTGAATTCAAATTCATTCACTTTAAATCTTGATTTCTTTAGTTTGGTTTACTATTTTCAAAACCCATATAGCCCTCTCTAGCTGAGACTATTCTTGAGTTTCCGTACCCATACGGGAGGCGCCCTAGGCAATAGTCTCCTAAAACAAGTTTTCTTTCCCGATGTTGGTGTGACCAAAATTTATGCATCAATAGGTTCTAGTACTATACCATCAAAGAATCTCATCATTATTTTGTATCTCAATAACTTCCTACATGCTAGTTATCAATAAGGGTATCATTATTTTGTAAGAAAGCTAAACGTGCTTATCAAAAAGGTAAGGGCAAAATTGCTACAATAGAGGAAGTTGTGGGAACTGAATCAGATGATGATGGTGGATGTGACATTTACCATTATGAACATCCTAAGGGATGTTATTTCATTGTGTCACACTTACAAGAGTCTGGGGTGTATGCCTTGAATCCACAACTAGCACAATTGGAAACACCTAGAAGATTACCTTATCCTCAAGGAAATTCTAGGTAGTTCCACTAGCAACAACAATATTATCCATTGCAACCATATGAGTAGTATTAATAATGGCAACAAAAATAGTTATGGGCGTCGGCATTGCCAAGGTAGCAATACCCTTACAAACAACTTGATCCATATGGGTATTACATTTAGCAACCTTTGTCTCCACATGACTCTTCTAGTCATGTTTTCACTTTTTAATCTCACTACTACCCTTCTAAATATTATTGGACTCATTCTCCACATGCAAAGAGAGATTGGATCTTTTAGCCTTATCCTCCTCCTATTCTTGCACATCTTCCTCCATCCTCAACATAGCTACCACTTGCCTCATCTATGCAAGGTGAACTCCTAGCTTAACCACAATAGCACAATGTCACCAAGGTCATTAATCTACAACCAATTCCTCAGTCGAGTGGTTTAGATACTCAATCAAAGAAAAGACCTTTCTTTTGACCCAATAGTCTACCTAAGCCCTCACATACACATGCGGTTGACAACCCTATTTCTCCATCTCCCTCTATATCAAACTCTTTTGAGTTTCCTTCAAACCAAATTCCACCTTAGATCCATACTATTATGCTTACTTATGTCATATCTAATTGGATTTGGGCTAGCAACCTTCCCAAGAAATTAGTAGATCCTAGGAGTTCTTTTATTTATTTGTAGATTGCTTGGAATGAACCATTCAAAGCTCTTCTTGATTTAGGTTCCAATGTCAACTTGATTTCTCATGAAATGTATGCTGCATGGAAGCTACCTACTCTTAAGAAGAGCATTATCATATTAGAATTCCATTGGGACATTATGACCACTATCTATAGGTGGTCTTATCTTGCGGATTTCCTAGTAATCAAGATGGAGAATTGCAAAGGAGACTTTCCAATCATTATGGGAAGAGCATGGCTAAGCATCATTGATCAAGAATGGGCATCATAGATCTTTCCCTAGAAATGTCTAAAGAAAATGCATCTAGGAAGATCGAGAAGAAGCAAGTTCCATGCATAATGTACAGTGATACAGGGTGCAATTGTGTGCAAAACTCTAGTCAATAAAATGAGCATCTATCTCTCCATGCAAGCAGTGTGTACTAGAAGTATATATTCAAAGGTGTTTGTATGTAGTAGCCACAAAACAAGAGGGCACCCAATGATTAACCATTGATCCTAAAAGTAACACACTTTGCATGGAATTGATTGAGAGCCTGTCATGCACATATGTCATAAAAATGTATGAATTAGAGCCAGTTCATCACCAACTCTCTAAAAATGCAAATGATGATACCTATTTGTGAGAGTTGGAAATTCTTGAAAATTTCAAGCAAGAGCCCCTTGAATTAAAAATTCTACATGCCAACATGGAATGTATATTCTTAAAAAATGGAAAGCCAATAATAATCAATGCAAATATTGCTCTAGAACAAAAATAGATGTTGTTAAAAGTGGTTAAAAAATGGTCAATAACCTTTGCTTGGTCATGTCCTAAACTCATAGGGATTGATCCTCATATATGTCAGCATCGTATCTACACCAACCTGGCTGTGAAGCTAAAGAGGTAATCATAGAGGTAATTGAATTCCAAATTGAAGCATATCATCAAGGAGGAAATTGAACAACTCCTCAAGACAAGGTTTATTTATCCCATTATAGATAGTGAGTTGGCTAGCCCACTTGTGATTGTGCCAAAAAAAGATGGCAAGTGGCAATTATGCATCGATTTTCAACTACTAAATATGGCAACATTTAAAGACCATTTTTCATTGTCATTCATTGATTAGGTGTTAAACATAATATTTGAGCATTACTACTATAGTTTTTTGGATAGTTATAGTGGCTATAACCAAATCTAGATAGCACTAGAAGACTAGGCCAAAACAACATTCACGAGTCCTTAGGGAACTTTTGCATATCGTAAGATACCTTTTGGTCCATGCAATACCCCTACTACTTTCCAATGCCTAGTCCTAAACATTTTTCAATAGTTGATCGGTAGAGGTGTAAAAGTCTTCATGGATGAATTCTCCACCTATGGGACTACATTTGAGCAAGCCTTGGATTGCCTAAAGCTGGATGCACAGCCCCCATTGGTGACTTTCAACGTCAACAGCAGAGGCCCCCAATCCGATGGGCTGAACGGCTCCAACGACACTCTGAACAACAACATCAACAGCAGTAGCATCAATAGGAGGATCTTCAATGCTGGCAGTTCTTCCTTGGGTGTTTCTGGTCCTGGTTAGGGTTCATCGGGTGGCCAATCTTCAAAATTTAATTATGGGGTTTCTTTAAAACCCCAACACCCAGCACAAAATTATCCCTCAGCTGGGCTAACTTTGTTTCTAATTTTTGTTTTAATAAATGCCCCCCCTCCCCACCCTTGTATTTTGGCTAGCAATTTTTTCCACGTTGCTGGAAACCCTTCTCCTAACAACGTTGGACCCCCTTCCCATGTTGCTGACCATGTTGCCCAAAATTACATTGTTTTTCCTAGCAACGTTGCCCCTTCCTCCCGTGGTGACAACAATGTTGCAAAAAATAAAAATGATGTACCTTGCAACGTTGGCCACCCCTCCTATGATGCTAACCACCTCCACTTTGTTGATGTTAATCCTCTTAACGGTGGACTTCCTAGGACCCATGATGATTTCTTCCTCCACTCCTATTGTCTTTGGGCAATCGCTTTTGGTATTTGCCCAAAGCAACCTCCATCTAAATCATCATTCCCCCTTTGCGCAATCTACACTACTGCCTGTACCGTCCGAAATCGTCGGTCTCCGACTGGAAGGAAACAGAGGCCGTGGGATCATAGGACGTGCACAGAAGACCCTACCTTCGCCTAAGGGCGAGCTGGAATGAATGAAGGTAGAGTACCTTGGGTGGTCCACACGCGGATCAGACAAGGATTTCCCCGCACGTACACCGAAGTGCTATACGCTGGGTTATACGTAAACGGCGTAACGGGCGTAAATCAGAGCGTAAACAGCATAAACGATGCGAACAGAGCATAGACGTAAACAAGCGTAAACAGAATACATGCAAGAATTAATGCAAACTGTAAACAATTGTAGGAAGAAAATGTAACAATGGCATTACAGAATGAAAGTACAATGCACCGGTCTAACGCAGTTGTGACTGGAACACAAGGCGGACGAAAAGCCCCTGTGGATGCAGGGATGATTGTGGCTGGTTCACACTGTAAGCACAACGTAGAGGCTGTATGCTCAGCGTATAGGGTTGTCTAGTGTAAGAGGTTTTGTGCTCTAGTTCTCAGTGTCTCTGCTCTTTGGTGTGCTCTGGGAATTTGCCAACAGACCTGGATTTCGTGAAAAATTGGGATTTTATACAGGTTTTGACGGCAGACTCAGGTTGGACGACACGTGGCGCGTTGATCGGGTGCAAGGGCATAAAATTTACAAGTGTACAATATGTTACATTTGCTGGGCGTATATGCTATCTGCAACGAGCGTAGACTGTGGGCGTATACTCTGGAGGTGCTGGGGCGTATACACTGATGTGCTGGGCGTATGCGGACTTAGGCGTAGATGTCGTGAATGTTGGCGTATATGCTGATGGATGCTGGGCGTATACGCTGGTGTGCTGGGCGTATACGCTGATGTTTGCTGCCTTGTACCAAATCTTGTTCTGCAGTGTTGTTTCCATGTTGTCTCCGAGGATCTTATTGCTAGGCATATGCATCTGTTGTACCTGCTGGGCGTACATGTGAGGCGTGTACGTTGGGCGTATGCGCTGTGAACTTGAGCGTACACGCTGGGCGTATACGCTGAGATTTTGAGCATATACGCTGGGAATGTACACTGGGGCATATACGCTGAGCGTATACGCTGGGACTACATACTTAGTGAAAATTAAGCATCGGATCTCCAAAGTTGCCAAGTGTGACACCAGATGTAGCTGTGGTCATTTGTGGATCCCAGGGACCTGCTTGGTGTTGGACAAGTACTAAGCCTAAAATTTTTGTGGTGTTTCACCGCCAAATCCCTCCACCCACCAAACTTTGGTCTTAACTCACCAAAGGTTGCCTCCCCTCCTTTTGAGGTTTCATTGATTGACCATCACCGAGCTCGCATGCGCCGTAATTTTTTGTTGCCCGCCATCAACCAAACCGCATATGCTTGCTTTTTTTTCGTGAAGAATTTCAAACTTCAAGATCCATAATTTCTCTTCGCGAAATCTCTCGGCAAGCGAAATTAAAATCTTGGGTTATGGGCTTAAGTTCATCCCAAGACCACTCCCCATGGATCGTGGTTTAATCCTTAAAGAATTCGTCATGTTTGCAAGGCTTTAAAGCTTTGGAATTTTTTCAAAGATAAAACCGAAGAAGATTTTTCTTCTTCTTCACTGTTTATCTTCGAAACCCATGTTGCCCACATGAAACTCTAACGTGCTAGCAAATGGAATCCAACTCCCAGCTTCTCAAACCCGGTTCTTGATAATTGCATTCACGAATGCCTCAGGTCCCTTAAAGCTGCACTTCCCTCCCTTGATTTTCGCTGCCGCACACCTCTGCCACAACGTCTCCTTGGAGCCCTTCATAAACTCCAAAAAGACTCCGGCATCGTCATCCGACCCACGGACAAAAATCTTGGTGTTTGTGTTTTGGATTCCTCCTGGTACAATGATGAAGCTACCAGGAAACTTTCTGATACGGAGGTGTATTCGCGTGTGGATTCTATCGATTGGGATGTTCTTTGCAGTCATCTCTTGGGGATCATTGATCGGTTCCCTCAGGTTTTTAAAGATTTTAAGGATTCTCTGCTCCATTGCAAGGCCCCTAAACCCTACAATTTCTACCTTATCCCTAAAATCCACAAACCTATTCTGGTTGGCCATCCCATTTTTTCCTATACGGGTTATGTTCTTGAACCCGCTTCTCGCCTCCTCCACTATTTTCTATTCCCTATTCTATGCTCCCAACCTTATCATCTTCAAGATTCATCATCCTTGATCCGTGACCTCCATGCTAAGGTCCTATCGATCAATGTCTTTTTGTTCACTTTTGACATTGAATCTCTATACCCTAGCATCCCCACTGATCATGGACTCGCTACTCTCAAAGATATGGTTGAAGCATATTTTTCTGCAAACCATTTTCCTTTGTAGGACATGTACAGCATTGCCATTCTAGAACTAGCATCATTAATGCTTCGTGAGCACTTCTTGGATTTCAACGGGGTATAGTACAAATAGATAAGAGGCACCGCAATGGGTAGCAACTTTACTGTTGTCTATGCTTGCCTCTTTCTGTGCCACTTGGAAAAACAAGTCTTTTGTACTCCAGATTCCCACAATCTTTTGTTTTTCAAAAGATTCATTAATGATGATTTTGGCATCTGGAGTGGCTTCAAAGATTCCCTTGATCTCTTGCTCTCCCGGTATGGTAATGCTTATCCTTCAATAAATATTACCCCTACCATTTCAGATTTTGTAATTGATATCTTAGATGTCACTTTTTTCAAGGGTTCACAATTTGTTAACACTGGTATTCTTTCTACCAAGTGTTACCAAAAGCGCTGGAACACCTACCAATACATCCCTTTGTCCTCATGGCACCCATTCCATCAGAAGAAAGCATTCATCATTGCAGAATTAAAAAGATTTCTTATCAGGGAATCATGCCTAGGCGACCTTCAAAGAATTCGATGGTAACTCTTTCAACGACTTTGAGCTCGTGGGTACCCTTCTCAGCTGCTGTTCAAATGTTTCTACTCAGTCTCTGCTGCTTCTTGGCGATCACTTCTGGCCAGGCTCCATCAAAGCAATGACGTGCAACTTAGGAAACAGACCCCTCTCGTTTTCAAATTGGACTTTAGCTCTTCAACTAAATCCTTAAACGTGAGGGCCCTCCTAAATCCTATACTTGGTCGGCTCCACCAAAAAGATCTGACACTCCAAAACGTCATTCCAGATGTGATTGCTTGCTGGCATAATCCTAGAAAGCTGCGCTCCTTTCTTGTTCGACATCGTTTCAGGTGCAATGTCCCACCCCCACTTCAGGCAAAATGAGTGGGGCCCGTTTAATATTTTAGAGTCCCCACGATTTTAAAATTTTAAAGCTGGGACACCTATTTATTCAGCACTTGTTCATTTGGCTCCTTTTCCTTTTGACTTTGTAAAAAGCAAAAACATACTAAAGAGGGGTGAGACTCCCCGAAAACGTTCTGTTCTCTGCTTTTTTTAAAGTTAATGACACTGTGAGCCTTTTCATTTGATTTCATTTTCCTCTGCTTTTTTCCGTATCTCTGTTTCAGCTGCACAAGATCCCATAAAAATTTTTGGAACCCAAAAATTTTTAGAATCCAAAAATTTTTAGAACCCAAAATTTTTAGAACCCAAAAAAATTTTGAGAAACCAAAAATTTTTAGAACCCAATTTTTAAGTAACCCCAAAATTTTTGAGTCATTGTATTGGGGCACCCAATCTCACAAGCAGGAATTGAGGTAGATCCTAAAAAAATAAGGGTCATCTAAGGAATTACCTACCAACTAGAAATTATCAAAGATGTTTTATCATTTCTTGGACACACTAGCTATTATTGATGATTTATAGAGAATTTCTCTAAAATTGCAAAATTGTTGGTTAAGCTAATGAAGAAAAATGCACCATTTTTCTAGACCAATGAATGTGAAATAACATTCCAATAGTTAAAGTAGAAACTCTAATTCTAAAAGCACTCGACTAGTCCAAACCATTTTATGTTATGATGGATGCATTAAATTATGCCTTGGGAGCTATGCTTATGTAGATGGATGGTAAGAAAAATGCATACTACATCCACTACGCTAGTTGAACCATTATGGGTACACAACTAAACTACACCACCACAGAAAAATAATTAATGGTAGTGGTGTTTGCTCTCAAGAAGTTCAGGCACTATGTGCTTGAATACAAAGTGTATGTGCAAAAAAAACTATAGTGTAGTTTTCTTTTTGATGAATAAACTAGCGGTGAGATGCTATGTCATAAAATGGCTGGTGATCTTACAAGAATTCGATCTTACGATGGTAGATTAAAAGGAAACTAAGAATGTGATCGCTGACCACTTGTCTTGGTTGCGATGGAACAACAAAGAGAATGAAAGCCCACTATCTGATCTATTTCCTAATGAACTCCTCTTTGTCGAGGCTATAACTAAACAATTGCCCATTGAGCCTAAATGGTATGATGACATTCTCACCTATCTCCTCACTTAAGAGATTCCACAAGGGTTGGATCACCAAAAGAAATAATAGTTTCTTCACTAGGTAAAATGCTTCATGGAGATCAATGGACACCTCTAAGGGATGTGCATTGATGGCCTAGTTCGATGGTATGTCCCTGATGCTAACCAATTGCACATTCTCTAGGATGCTCATAAGGGTCCTTGTGGAGGCCTCTATGCTAGGAGACACACAACCATTAAAACCTTGATGGTAGGGTATTATTGGCCAATAAGCTTCAGGGATGCTCACCAATATGTCCACTCTTGTGAACATTGCCAACAAGATGGTGGAATGACTACTTGAATAGAGGGACCTCAATAGTGGATTCAACCATTGTAATCCTTTGACATATAGGGCATAGACTTCATGGGTCCTATCATGTCTATGTCAAATGGAAAGGTGTACATCATAGTCGATGTTGACTATTGTATGAAATGGGTAGAAGTAGCAACTATCACTAATCGTACATCTTCTACTGCTACTCAGTTTGTGCAACAAAATGTTGTAAACACATTTGGTATGCCACATGCATTAATTTCTAACAATTGAACTAGGTGATAAAGTTCTCTACTAGAACCCCACACATGTACCTCAACAAACTAAGTTCTAGACATTGTGAAAAGGACCTTACATTATTTACAAAACTTTCCCTTCTAGAGCCATGTTGATCTACAAACCTAAGAGCCTAAACAAGAAACAATTGGTCAACATATGGGAAGTCAAACCTTTCCACGAGCCTAAGTAAGCCAATGCAACAAACACATCAACGGATGGATAACCATTCTCAATATTTCATATCTCCTCCTTTCAACTCAGTCATGGGAAAGATGGTTATCCATGCTAACTATATGAGTGGCTTCTCAATTTTTCAGAATTTTTTTTTACACTTTGTTATTTTTACAACTTTTTGTTTTACACATTCTTTATCTTACTCTTTTTGTTTTCTACATTATTAATTTTTCAAATTTTTTGTTTTACAACAGCATTAGTACATTTTATTTTTCTTAAATATTTTATAATTTCTTATATATTTTTCTTTATTTAGATGTGATTTTCTTATCATGTTTTAATAATAATGTGCCTTATTGCTACTTGGGTATAGTGTGGTTTAACTGATGTGGGCATGTGCTATTTAGTTATTTGCTTGTTGATGTTTGGATTTAGCTTTGAATTTTATTACTAATAACTTTGACATGGTTTATTTTTCATGCAATGGGCAATGAGTCCACAACATCCACCCATCCATAAACTCTATGATTTTCCTTGTTCTGGAAATGTGCAATCCCTTTTTCATTAACAAAAATTTAACAAACTTGTGACCTTGGTAGTTTTCAGAATTGGAAAGGATTCAAAGGTTTGAACAAGGTGTGACTTGTAGGGGATTTAGTACTCTATGTACCTTTCTACTTACTTGGGTGCATGTGTGTTTTCATGGAGTTTTTACTATTTTGTGTTGACCAATAATAGGAAGTTGAATAAGTCTTTGCATGATGTGGTTCCCATCCAAAAAAAAGGAAGAAATTTAAAGCATACCCCTTAGAAAAAATAAACAAGCTACAAGCATTGGTTATGGGACTAGAAAGACATGTTACCTATGCTTGTAGGTCTCCTTTAACTAAGATCCTTCCTCACTTCCTACTTCTATTTTCTTCTTTAATAAGAAATGATGGTTGTTCTTTGGGAGCACTCTTGTGTCTTCAGGGGTGGATAGGTCTTAGAATGGTGATGCAAAGTTTCTAAACATGGTTGGCTTTGGTTTGGACTAAGGCTAGATTTTATCAAGTTATTTAACCACAAAAGTTACAAAGGACTTCATGTGACCTTAATTAGGGACTCCATTCCATACTCTCTTTCATATTCTTTCCATGTCTTACCTCACTATTGATTTTATGTTCTTGTTCGATGTCTTGGTTTTATGTGTTAAAATTCTTAAGTAGTTTCTTCTACATTTTTATACTTAACTTTTCGTAAGCATTAATCATCCATGGGGTCCACAGACTCCTCGGTTTGAAGTTATGCAAGGGCAATAAAAGGCCTATGCCTGCTTTGAGGAGAACCCACTTGCATATCTTTTGATTGGATCAGTTAAGTTGTTTATCCTTAGACATTTTCATAATCAAATCCTTTTGTGTGCCTCATCAATGACATCTAATTGTGCACATCTTTGCAACATTTTTTAGTGAAATCCTCTTTTTTATTTATTGTGAATTCTTAAACCCTTTTTTAGCATTTCATCGTATGTGAACATTTTTTTTAAATTTAATAATGAACTACTTATCCATTTTACCCTATTTTTCAGTCTTCCCGCTAACACTACTAAAAGAATCAATCCATCATAATCACAATCTAGCCTAGTGTAATCACCAATGACATAAGGTACTTAAAAGTTATGTGTTACATATTACACACTAATCCATAGTTTTGTTGTGATTGCAGTAGAAAGTGTGGACTGGAAGTGGGATTGTCTTCACCAAGGAAAAAGTTGTAGCACCATGTGGTGAGGAATGTCTGAGATCGTTGGATCTTCTCCCTTACTCTTTAGCTACAAGAGGAGTTGGATGTCAGTTCTATCTAAGGTATTCAATTCTATTGTCATGAACACTTAATTTTGTAAAATATTGTATATTAGTACACTTAGGCACTTCAGATTTTTCTATTTCATCTAAGTCAATTTATATGTTAGTCAATAATCCCATAGCTACCTAATATTTTGTAAGCAACTTGTTCCTACTCTTGTTCACTCAAGAACATATTTTTGTTAAATCATGGGGGTATGATGAATTGTGTTTTGATATTCTTTGATATTGGATATGTGATATTAGAGCCTCGATATCAGATACTTGATATTAGACCCCAAGATGTGATGTTGAATATTTGATATCGAAGGTTATATGCTAGCCTATAAATATGTTTGGGCTCATGATTTGGAAATAGTTTTTATCATAGCATTGCAAAGCTCTTGCAATTTGATTTCTCTAGAGTTAGAATATTTTCCAAAGTGCCTACAGTAGGATCTATTCAGTATATAGATCTTTGTTCAAGCACTATTATACCTAAGCACAACAATGTATGTGGAAATAAAGATGAGCTTTCTAATGAAACCTTGCAATACCTTGGATAGCTTAAATATTTTATTTATGCATTTAATATTTTATGCAATTTCCTTTAATACTTTCTAGTAACTTAGCTAAAGTAATGTAATTGAATTCAATAGTATTTAATTAATTAAGCACATAAGGACAATCACTTCGAGCATGTGTATAACTCTTGGTAACCCAACAATGTTATATGTGTTCAGGATGTGGGCAGAGAGTGGGATCGAATTATTATGTTAGGATAGTTAGTTATTAATTAGTAATTAGATTAAGTTAAATTGATTATAAATTACATTTTGACTTGTTCTTAATCATAAAAAAATAAAATATAAAATAATAAAAATCATGTGCCTCAATTATACTTAACCATACCATTGAGCTCCACAAGTATAGTTGAGAAGACAATGATTATCATGATTATATTTTATGTCTTAGAACCAATGTACTTAAAAACTTTAGGTCTATAGAATTTGACCAGATTGTGCTTGAACGTTTGTGATTTGTATGGTTGGGCATAGGAGTACCTTGCTGCTCATCAACTGCCATCCTAGTTGAAATTCTTCTATGATAAAATTTGAAAAATGTGAAGCTTGTTGTCTCCTTAGAGTGAAATGATGGATAGCTAGTCGATTAGGGGTAGGGTGAATGGTCTTTGTTAGGATGATCTATGGGAGGACTCACTCATAAAATGAAAGATTATGAAATATAAATGCTAGAAAACTATAAAATTAAATAAAACAGATATATGTATTTCTTTTTTTTTTCTGGTTTTTGAAAAACCAAAAGTGCTATATATATATATCTGAAATAAAATAGAAAATGCAAAATTTTTGAAAAGCGAATTTAAAACAAAATGATGTAAATCACCTTACCAAAGTTGGGGCTAACGTAAGGATCATCAAAATAGAAACTTGCAAACTTGAAAAATGAAGGTTTGAAAGACAAATTAAACTAATAAATATAAATAGGATTGGAAATGGGCAATGAGGGCTCTAGTAATAGAAAAAGAACATTTTTAGAAACTTGGAAATAGAAATCTTATGAAAAAAAAATAGAAAATAAATGATGAGTGGCGAGGTACCCCTACACTCAACGATACGAATACGAGCGTTTCATGCATGGTCGGGTCAAATTCCAAGGACTAAGTGCTTATGCGCCCTTGTGGAACAAGGACGGGTTGGTTGATCATTGTCTTGCCAAGCTTACCTGTATGTCACAATTGTATGGTTAAGTAAGCTTGAGGTATATGATTTTTATAACTTTTATGTTTTTATGTCCTGCTGCTATAAGGGAGGAGAGAGATAACTAAGTGACTAATTTAACTTAACTACTAATTAACTAGGTTCTAACTAATCCTAACACCAGTATCCATTTTCACTTTCTGTACACATCCCGAACCAGTGCAACACTACTGGGATTACAAAACACTAATCGTTACTGGGTTACCATGTGTTACACACATGCTTGAACTCATCATACTAAGTGTAATTTAACGATTTGCTTAATTGATCAAAATGAATTGCTGTGTTAATAATAGAAATGTAAAATGCATAAAATAAAATAAATGCATAAGAAAATAAAATAAAATAAATGTGTAAGAAGACAAATCTCAAGTGCTGCAAGGATGAATCAAAGAGCTCGGCTTTATTATTGTACACAAGGTGTGCTCAGGTACACAATGCTCGAATAAAGATCTGTCCACACTTCGACCTCCTGCTACGAGCACTTGGAAAATACTCTAACCTTAAAATAGACTACAAGAGTTTCGCTACTTGACTACTACAAGACTTCTTTTTCAATTATGCGCCTAAGCACTATATTTATAGACTTGGGAGCAACTGCTCTAATAATTAGAATAACTGCTCCAATAATAACCATTCTAATTATTAGAGTAACCACTCTAATTATTAGAGTAATCGCTCCAATAATAACTGCTCTAATAATTAGAGTAATCACTGCAATAATAACTACTCTAATTATTAGAGTAACTACTCCAATAATAACCACTTTAATAATTAGAGTAACCGTATCATCGTACCCTCCACGACTGAATGAAAAATTGTTCTTGAGTTCCTTGCAAAATATTGGGAAGGTATGGGATTATTGACTAATTGACAACTGATGGTGGAATGGGATGATAGACTCAACATGCCCAGTGAATGAATCAATAAGCATATTACAACATTAGTGTTCATGACTATTGTGGTGAACACTCGTACATAAATGACATTCAAGCCTTTATATGGTAGCTTGAAGAGAAAAAGAGAGAGAGAGAAAGAAGATGGAGCATGTTTCCACCAATGCCGAGATTACGCCTTCCATTGTTTATCCATAGCCATGCCACCAAACTTCCTTCTTTTGTAAATACTCTAGTTCCTGTCCATCCTGAGTGCTTCCTCCAAGTGTAGTCCATTGTTTGTATGATCGTCATCTACACACACAATATAGTCACAAATGAGCAAGGATAGGTAATCCACAATGCAGTTGATACCTTGCCTTGATATGAAGGGCATTGGCTAAGTTTTGGTTATGGAAAAAATTGGTTTAGAGATTTATCACTAGCAACTACCTAAGGTGTAGGGGTTAGGCAATTAGTAAAATGGAAAAAATTGAAAAATTTGTACTAGGGCCCCCACGACTAAGAGCAAACCTCCAATCGCTATAAGATGGAAAAACATGAGAAACAAGAAAGATGAAAAATATCAACGACAACGCTAATAAAATGGATGTCATGGATGGGGATGAAATAAGAAATGATTGATTATAGAAAATGTTTAAGGGAAAGAAGTTAACAATTTCATCAAAAAGAAATTCCAATGGATCCTCCCCAAAGTAGGCTCATGCCCTTTATGCGTTGACAAACCCACAAACCAAAGAGTCCATAGGATCTAGGAATGTCATTTTGAAGCAAGCGTTAAAAGCCTACCCACAAGAATTCACCAAAGAAAAATAATGCATCAACCCAGAATGAACTAATGATAAAACCGGCAATGAGGTGGAAAATGGAAAGAAAGATGGAGAGGAGAGAATGGAATGGAATCCCAAGAACAAGGTTGTGTAAAGCCCCTTGTGTACTTTATGGTTAATGTGACTGAGTAGAACTCATCCCAAATCTAGACTCAAACAAACCACATCTAGTGACCTTGCATCAATACACTTGACCAGTCCATCCACTTGAAGTAACAAGAATGCTTTCACTAAAAGTTACCACCATTCCAAAGAGAGCGAGATGGAGAAGTAGGAAGCAAGAAGGGGCCTTAGTTAGAAGGAATCTTCAGGGATGGGTAACATATCTTTTCAGTTCCATAACTAGTGCTTGTAGCCCATATTGCTTTATTATGTCTAAGGGGTGTGCTTTGAATTCTCACTTTTTTTCTTTTCGTTGTTGTTGTTGTTGTTCTTTTTTTTTTTTTTTGCATGAGAACCACACCATGCAAAGACTTATTTTTATTCACTCAGCTTCCCGATTTTTGAACAATGTAAAAATGGCGAAAACCCCAAGAAAAAGCATCCATGAACCTAAGAGAATGGCTAGCACAAATGCATCAAGTCCCCTTGAAGTCACACCCTTTTCATCTTTTGAGTCTTTCCTTGGTTTGAAAAGTACCCAACCACCAATTCATTAAAAGTTTACTTAGAAAAAAAGGACTATATAGTTCCAAGACAAAGGAGACCATAGAGTTGTATGGATGAGTGGACAACGTGGACTCATTGCCTTTTTTATCAAAAGAACCATACCTTAATATCAGCATCATAATTCAAAGGTAAAAACCAAAACATTAGCAAGCAATATGATATAATTCAANGGGTTATCCATCAAGAGAGGTATCATGTGTACTGGCTATCCTAAACTCCTAGAAAGGTTTGGTTTGTTGCATGTTGACCAAAATTTTCTTATCCGGGATCTCAAGTTTGTATATTGTCATGGCCCTTGAAGGAAAAGTTGCATAAATAATATAAGGTCCTTCCCACAGTGTTTGAAATTTAGTACATTGTGGCACGTGTGGGATTCCAGTAGAGAACCTTATCTCCTAGTTAATATTTAACTTTCCTAATTCTTAGGTCGTGACATTGTTTATTGAAGGCCTTGTGTAATTTGTTAGATGATAGGGTAGCTAATCGGTTTTCATCTAGTAAGTTAAGGGTTACTAACCATTGTTTCTATGATAGATCAGGGTCAAGGTTGAGGTCACATGCTGTGGATAGTGTACAGAGCTCAGTTTGAATGGGAAGCATTGGTAATTTACCATACACTAACTCATAGGGAGAGTAGCTTGTAGGGAGTTTCCATGTGGAGTGGTATGCCCAAAGAGCATCATTCAGTTTAGTGCTCCAATCTCACCTAAACTTGCTAATGGTTCTTGTCAATGTCTTTGTAATCTCCATGTTGATGACTTCTGCTTGACTGTTCGCTTGGGGGTGGTATGGTGTTGTCAATTTGTGTTCAACCCCTAAGCATTGCATTAATTTTTGAAAAGTTGCACATGTGAAGTGCGTACCATTGTTTGAAATAAGTGCACATAGCACACCAAACCTATTTATGATTTGTTGTTGAAAAAATCGTGCAACTATAGATGATGTACAATCCTTAACACCAACTACTTCTGCTCATTTTGTTAGGTAATCAACAAAAACAATAATATAAGATTTTCTATTGGACATTAGTGTAATTGGTCCCATAAAAATAATTTCCCAAATGTCAAAGGGTTCTCACGATTGAATCCATTGTTACAGACCTTCCATTCTAATAGTCATTCCCCCATCATGTTGACAGTGCTCACAAGATTGGACAAAATGATGGACATCCCGAAATAATGTAGGCCAATAATATCTTACAAGTGGGATCTTGATGGCCGTTCATCTCCCAACATAATGACCCCTATAAGGAACCTTATAAGTGTATTGGAGAACTCATAGTTGATCTATATCGGGAACACACCATCAAACCAAGCCATTGGGACACACTTTGTAAAGCTACACATTGATCTCCATAAAGTACTTGTCTTAGTAAAGAAATTGTTATTTCTTTTTAATGTTTAACACTTGTGGTGGTTGTTGGGTGAGAAGATAGGTAAGAATGATACTATACCAGTTTGTTTCCATGGGTGATTGATTATTTACTACACTAGCAAAGAGGAATTCATTAGGGAAATGGTCAGAAATTGGATACTCATCCTCTTTGTTATCCCATCGCAACCGAGATAAATGATTAGCAATTACATTCTCGGTGCCCTTGTGATCGATCATCGTTAAATCGAACTCTTGTAAGATTACAATCCATCATATGATACGAGGGCTTACCATTGGCTTATTCATGAGGAACCAGATTACACTATGATTTGTAAGTATATATACTTTATATTCCAATACATAGTGTCTAAAATTTTCTAGTGCAAACACTACAACCATTAATTCTTTCTTTGTGGTAGTGTAGTTAAGTTGTGTACCAGTGATACTTCTACTTGCATAGTGGATGTAATAAGGATGCTTCTGGTCATCTAACTGTGTAATTATGGCTCCTAAAGCATAGTTGGACATGTCAGTCATGATATGGAATGATTTGGACAAATCAAGAGCTTGTAGAATGGGTGTTTCTACTAGCTTCTATTTCAGAGTTTGGAAAGCTAATTCGCATTCCCTGGTCCACTCGAAAGATATACTTTTTTTGTTAATTCCACCAATGGTTTCACAACCTTTGAAAATTTCTCAATAAATCTCCTATAGTAGCCAGTATGTCCAAGGAATGATCAAATATCTTTGACAGTTTTCAGTTGATGAGTAATTCCTTGGATAATTTTGATTTTCTCAGGGTCTACCTCTATCCCTGTGTGTGAGATTTTGTGCCCTAGTACTACGCCTTCTTGGACCATCAGATGGATTTTTTGCTAGTTGAGCCTTAAATTGGTTTCTACACATATTTTTAACACTTGCTCCAATTGGTCCAGGGCTTGATCAAATTTTGCTCTATAAGTGGAGAAGTCATTCATAAAGACCTCTATGTCATTCCCTATTTGCTATTGGAATATGCTTAGAATTAGTCGTTGAAATGTTGTAGGGACATTGCACAAGCCAAACGACATATGTTTGTATGCAAACGTTTCCTAAGGACTAGTGAACGTAGTCTTGGCTTAGTCTTCTGGGGATATTTGTATTTGGTTATATCTACTATATCCATCCAGAAAATTGTAATAGTGATGCCCTGCGATGGTGTCTAAGACTTGGTCAACAAATGACAATAGAAAGTGATCTTGGAATGTTGCTATATTTAGTAGCCTGAAATCTATGCACACCCTCCATTTGCCTTCATTTTTAGGCACAATAATTAAGGGGCTAACCCATTCGCTATCAACAATGGGGTATATGAACCTAGCCTTGAGAAGCTGTTCGATTTCTTCCTTAACTACTTGTTTCAGCTTAGGGTTCAATCACCTCTGCGGTTTTCTTTGAGGCTTCATGGAGGGATCAGTGTAAATTCTATGTTGGCATATCCTAGGATCTATTCTAGTTAATTCGGAATATGACCAAGTGAAGGCTTCTAACCATTTATTTATTACCTTCAATAGTTCTTCTTTCTATTGAGAAGCAAGCTTAGCATTGATAATTACCAATTTTCCACTTTTAAAAACGTGTATTCCATACTGGTGGATAATGGTTTTAGCTCGAGGGGCTCCTACTTAAATTTCTTAGGAATTTCCAACTTCCCTTAGTTGACATTTTCAAGGTTAAGAGTTGGAAGTTGGCGGTGGACTTGCTATAATGCGTCTATGCTATCGATGTAAGCGCAAGTCAAACCCTTAGTTGGTTCCATGCATATGAGTAAATTACTTTCTTGATCAAGTGTCAGCCACTAGATGCCTTCCTGTTGTGTGGATGCTGCATACAAGTATCTTTGTATGTTGATCACTTATGCACACTGATTACATGCAAGAAATGTTAAACTTTACACAAACCATGACCTCTGCACACAATTACACCTTGTGTCACTATATGCAATGCATGGAACTTTCTTCTTCTCAATCTTTCCAAATGTATTTTCCTTTTATATGTCTAGGGAAAGATTGTGGATTCGTAGGCATGCATTGATGGTGCTTAGCCATGCTCTTCCCATTATGATTGGGAAGTCCCCCTTACCGTTGTTCACCTGAATGACTAGGAAGTCAGCTGGGTACGACCACCCACAAATAGTGGTAACAATGTCTTCCATCGGTCCCAATGGGATAGTGAAGGATTGGTTGGCCAACTCTAGATGAATGTTGCTCTTTTTCAATGGAGGTAGGTTCCAGGCCCTGTACATTTCTTGAGAAATCAAGTTGACATCGGAACCTAAATTCAAAAGAGCCTTGCATGGTGCATTTCCAATGATTTGGAGGTATATCAGAGGATTCCCAGGATCAGAGAATTTCTTGGGAAGGTGGCCATCTTTGATCCAATTGATGATAGCATGTGTTACCATGATTGTATGCATTGAGCATGGTGGTTGAGTTGAAGAAGGCTTTGAAGTTTTGATTGATACTGAGGCGTCTAAGGAATTAGCCTCTTATGATTGCAAGGGCTTGGTTGGATGGTTGGTTCTAAAAAAAGGTCTTTTCTTTATGTGGTTGTTGGAACCAACAATAAGTTGAGAGTTAACAACCCTTGTGGCATTACGTTGCTACAGCTGAGTAGGGATTTCACCTTGCATTGTGGGAGCAAGTGGTAGTGGAGCTATTGGTGGAAGAGATGTGGCCGAATGAGAAGGATGATATGCTTGCAGAATATTTTCCCTAGAAGAGGGAGTCCCATAATACTCATGGGTTTGGTAGTGAGGTTGAGTGATGTGATCAATAGAGTCACGTGGGGAGATTGGCTGTTGCACATAATATCCATATGGGATAGGTTGCCGGTAAGGATATTGTTGCCTTGGTGGTGGCATTTCCCATGATTGTGGGTGCTACCACTATTGATATTGCTCAATCAGTTGTGGTGGAGTTCCACTGGGATAATATGTTAAGGGTTGGTGGAACTACCTACAGTTACCTTGAGGGTAAGGTAACCTTTGGGGTGTTTGCCTTTTGTTTAATCATGGGTTGAGTGCATACACCCCAAACTCTTACAAATGTGAGATTACAGGGCAACATCCCTTAGGATGGTCATATTGACATATCTCACATCCATTATCATTGTCTATTTCCAAATCCACAACCTCTTCAATGATGGCAACTTTACCCTTACCGTTGCTATGTGCATGTTCAGCCTCTTTCTTTTTTCTTTTGTCACTACCTTGCTCTCTAGACTCCTCTACTATTTTAGGAATAGTTTGAAATCTATTGTCTAGGGAATCCCACATGTGGTCTACCTTTGCCAAAACTTCTGATGTCATCTTTTGGATAGGCAAAGTTTTCCTATTCACCATCTCTTCAAGTGGTAACTCTTCTTCATCCTCACAAAATCTTACTCCCCTTTTCTGAAGGGAAGGATCTCAGTTATACTCTTTAGCACTTTCTCTCTTTCTTAGCTCACCTTCTTCCTTATCAAATTGCTCCAATAGTCTTTGAATTTGATGGAACCTAAGCTTGGATAGTCTTCCTTGGGTATAAGTCCCAAGGGTTCTCTTTATTTCATGCTTAAGCCCATCTACGAGATAGAGTAGTTGATCCCTTTGTGAATAACCATGGCCAGGACAACAATGTAACAGTGCATAGTATCAACCCATGGTAGCATCCAAGGGTTCATGTCCTCCTTGTTTCCCTCCTTGGATTTGCTTTCGCAAGTTAGACATTCAGGAGTACATTTGGTACTTGTCATTAAATAGTTCTAACATAGTCCTCCATCTACGAATGGATTCTGGTTCTAAAGACCAGTACCAGCTTTCCACTTCTTTAACTAAAGTCTGTGGGAACAACTTAAGTTTTTTCCATTCATTCTCTATGTTTTGTAAGGCACACGCATCATGGAATGCATGTAAATGATTCTGAGGATCAGTGTTGTATCCCCCTTCAAATTGTGGGATATTGTTCATATCTAATCTCTTGATCCTACTATCTTTCTGATGCTTTGTTGGAATTCTAACAACCTCAGTTATGTCCAACATACTTTGAGTAGTGAGGAGGGGTTCATCGTGATCATCTTATCCATGGCATCTATGATGCCTATGTTGTTCCCTACTCTCCCTTCTTCTATGTCGTGACTCTCTAAAGTGCCCTTGTCCCCTTTCTTGGTTGTTTTGTCTATTACTTCCACTTTGCCTACCTTTATCCCCATGATCTTTTTCTTTATGACCATGTCTGGATATTAAAGAAGAGGATGAAGGAAATGATGAAGGTGAAGAAGAAGGAGAACCATCACGATGACAGTGTCTGCTACCTTCTCTTCTACAATCTTAGCCCTGATCGTGATTGCGATAAGAATGTCCACCTTTATCATGAGTTCGTGTCCCTTTTTTGGACCCTTTGTGCCCGTGGGTATCAGAACCTGGGTTATGAATAGTGGAATGAAGGTTCTGATACACAACCCCTTCAAAGACTTATGATGTCTTTCTTGTTGCAAGTCCCTTTGACATTGTGCCTCCGTGGGATGGTATTCTCTTGAGTCATGGTCTTGCACAATGTATTCTACATGTAAGTGTAGCATGCCAATTCATGTGAGAGCATAAAGAAGCATGCTTGGGATTGAACAATTAGGAGGTAACACTATGTTACCTTCTAAGTCTCGCTAATGCAGTTGTTCTTCTTGATGGAGGATAAAGGAGAAGTCTGATATATACTCATTAGGATGAATATATACCACTCAAACTTGTTGAGGGATTGGCGGATCAACGTCATGTGTATTACGCCACTGATTGTTTTCTGTTTCAGACCTAGGCGATGAGGCGCTTTTGTATGAAGAATGAGACATACTTGTCTGTTTAGTGTGTAATGTATTCTTGTTCATTATTTTCTCAACCAACCCTAAGGGTTCGTTTCAATGATGTGAATGATTTCCTAAGTTCTAATTAGCATACAAACAACTAAGTCTCCGACAATGACGCCAATGATAAGTGGCGAGGTACCCCTACGCTCAACCATACGAATATGAGCATTTCACGCACGATCTCATCGAATTCCAAGGACTAAGTGCTTATGCGCCCTTGTGGAATAAGGACGGGTTGGTTGATCGTTGTCTTCCTAAGCTTACCTGTATGTCACGATTGTATGGTTAAGTAAGTTTGAGGCATATGATTTTTATAGTTTTTATGTTTTTATGTCCTGCTGCTAATAAGGGAGGAGAGAGATAACTAAGTGACTAATTTAACTTAACTACTGATTAACTAGGTTCTAACTAATCCTAACACCAATATTCGTTCTCACTTGTCGTACACATCTTGAACAAGTGCTACACTACTGGGATTACTAAACGCTAATCGTTATTAGATTACCAAGTGTTACACGCATGCTCGAAGTGATCATATTGAGTGTAATTTAACAATTTGCTTAATTGATCAAAATGAATTGCTATGCTAATAACAGAAATGTAAAGTGCATAAAATAAAATAAATGCATAAGAAAATAAAATAAAAGAAATGTGTAAGAAAACAAATCTCAAGTGCTGCAAGGATGAATCAAAAAGCTCGTCTATATTGCCATACACAAGGTGTGCTAAGGTACACAATGCTTGAATAAAAATCCATCCACACTTGGACCTCCTGCTGCGGTCACTTGGAAAATACTTTAACCTTCAAACAGACTACAAGAGTTTTGCTACTTGACTGCTACAAAATTTCTTTTTCAATTGTGTGCCTAGGCACTGTATTTATAAACTTGGGAGAAAACTACTCTAATAATTAGAGTAACTGCTTTAATAATAACCACTCTATTTATTAGAGTAACTACTTTAATAATAACCATTCTAATTATTAGAGTAACCACTTCAATAATAATTGTCGCTTTAATAATTAGAGTAACCGCTTCATCAATAAAGATGTCAAGTAACCGAAATTCATAGAAATTAAAATGAAGCAAAAACTAAATTTTTAAGAATTTTCGGAAACTATAAATAGGAATAGAGATTTCTAGAACTAAGACTTAAAATAAATATTTTCAAGAGATGTAACAAGAACTGAGAACAGAAATTTTTAGTAAAAAGTAAAAAATGAAACAGGAAAATAGAAGTTTCAGAATAAGAAACCAAAACAAAAACATGCCCTCCTTCTATCACCAAAAAAGTGTTGATGTGTAAATTTTGGACATAGCAACACCCACAAAACTTGTTTCAAGAAACTATTGCCTAAGGCGCCTTTCATATGGATACAAAAACCCAGAAATACATGGTGTTTCGTAAAACTTGACATTTAGTAATGCAGGTAAATTAAACAATTTTAACAAGTAAATAACAACACAAAATAACTTGGCAAAGAAACAACTATTCTCTTTAAAATTTCAACAAGGAGACTTGTGCATTAATGAAACCTTGGAATATAAAGCATGAAATAGCTAACAACTTGAACAAAGATTAACCAAAGTTTTGAAGAAATAGAGGCTTTGAACAAAGATTAACCAAAGTTTTGAAGAAATGGACGCTCTGTGTCTAAACCACACAACAGAGACAAAAGTTGAGTTACAGAAATTTAAAGTTGCAAGATAAAATGAAGACTTAGCTTAGAAATGAGCATAAAGAGAATAACTTCTGATGTAGCCTGTCTGCCTGTGCCTGCAAGAAGCACCCCTGCTTGGACAAGTTTGCAACCTCTGGCTCTCAAATCTGCCTGCTGTTGCACACCAAACACCAAACTGCCTCCAGGAATGTCACCAAACAATTAACAAAAATGAGAAAGAACCCTGGATTTCCCCTCCATAGTTAACTTTGGAAACACCCTCCTTTTGCTGTTGCCTTTGGCTTAAGGATTTATCAGGACTGATCTGGCCCCTCGCCTTCTTCTGCCTCCACTACTTCCAGCCAGATCTGCACACCATTAGCCCAGGTGAACTTCAATTTTAGGCATGTTTTCCAAATGAAGTTGGTGCTTGGCTGTGCTCTATCAGCGCCAGGATCACGATTTTAGCTACTACCATTCTAAACGTTTAAATGCAGGGCAACTGCAGCAAGAATCACGGTCTAGATAAAGAGACTGGACAAAGATTCTTAGAAAGCTCCCCTTTTTAGAACCAGGCCTGAGGCAAGTTTCGAAGGCATTAGCCAGAGATTTGGTACTGACAGTTCAGCCGTTATCAACGTTGTTTCCATCATCTGCATGGTTGTTAGGAGGAACGGCAGGTATCAGGAAAAGGAATGCCTGGCATGGGAAGTTGTCCTAAAAAAAAGGTAAAGATTCGAGATGAAGAATAGAAGACTGCAATTTCTCTGGTTTACACCCGATTGCCCAAGATCCGTTACTCTCATTTTACTGCTTTCCCGGGGTCAAACGTATTCCAATTTAACGTTAAATGAAAACTTTAAACCTTCATAGAGAGACATATTTTGCAGGGTAATCGCCGTTTTATATTGGTTGAACGTTACTGTAATTGTTGCATGAAGACCACGTCAACCTTGTGTAAATTGCTCACGTATGGCTCGTAAGAATAAGGAAGAATTTTGAGTAAATTGCAGACGGTATAAAATTGTATAGATGACAGGCAGTTTGTATAGACCAGAAAAGGGAACGTGGAACATGTTCAGTTCATGTTTGCAGAAGACTAAATGCATAAGATAGCAGACCTATAGGACTTTTTAATTTTCATGATGTTAAAACCTATTTAATCAAGAACCCGTGCTGGCATGGGAGTTTTGGTACCAACAATACTTTCAATAAGCATTTTACATAACGTTTTGACAGTCAACCAATCACATGAAGGAGGCGATAATCCAGCATGCTCATCATATCCATATATGATTTAGTAGTAAGATGAGGTTTGGCTATAAGCCAAAAATCATCTGAAAGCCTGAAATGGAAATCTGCTACATTGACTGTAAGCATTCTCTTAAATAAATCAACCACCTTTGGAGCATTGTATATCCCAGCCACAGTTGCAAGCATAGCAGTTGACAAAGTAAACGAAGCTTTCCACCCGCAGAGAGACGGCTGACCACTGAAGTCAAGGGAAAGTGCTCTCAGAGACAAAGCAAGTTGAAAAACTCGAACAGCTATTGGTTGGTTCTTTGTTTCTAAAGATAACAATGATAAGTTAAAAGTATGAGCAATGGCTTCTAAATTCATAGGCCAATTATCACGGAAAATGGCCTTTATCAAAATGCCGAGAGATTTTGAAATGTTTGATCCACACTAAGCTTTGCGACTCCCATTTCAGCGTCCGCTGGCTGCTAAGTGCTAACAAACATTTCTCAAATTGGTACTGCAAAAATTCATCATAGTAGACCTAGGGAAACTTTTGAAACAACCATCTTGCTTCTCTTTACTATTAATTTTTCCTTTGCCTCCCTCAATACAATGCAGATAACTTTTTTATCTCGTGGGCTCATCTTCTCCTTGCTTTTTCAGAACATATAATTCCAGAAGAAGTCACTGATGGATTTTTAGTAGTGTCCTCTTTGAATCATGATTCGCAACCGTCTGGTATGACTAACAATCAAAACTTACGTAAATAACAGCTAGAACAAAGATTATACAGAAAATTTGATGTGCTGTCTCACGTGTTTCTACATCCTGATGCATCATTGCTTCTGATGCTTGGTGAAACAATGTATCAGGAAAGCCGGTATATAAAATAAAAGGGTCCGTCACTATTGCCGGGATAAACTGCTGCATCTATCTGAGTGATGCCATCTCGATTCATGAAATAACACCCGTTGTAACTGAAATTTTCTGTTGTAACGGAAATTATATCCCCTCCAAGTGGTTAACTAACAACTGTTTTTTTTTTTTTTTGAGAGAATGTTCGGGTTTGTATTACTAAAAGTTATGGTACACGAGTAAACAATTACAATGGGGGGGACATCAGGGATGGCCCACTTTGAGGGGGG
>MNCI01000986.1:751998-767258 GCA_015680685.1 Gnetum montanum
GTGAAATGCAACCCCTGGAGCTTGGACACGTTGCCCAACTAGACGAAAAAACGTTCCACCAAGGCAGCGGCACGAGCCCAGAGGCGCGGGAGAGAAGACCGAGGGACCTGGCGGCTTTGCGTTCTCGGGGTTAGCCCCTCGAAAAAGGTCGCAGAGTTCTGGAGGCCACGGGAGGTCGGTAGGATGACCTCACCAGCAGTCGGGACCTCCAAATAGCTGGCCAGGGCGACTTCCATGAGCCGAATTGCATGGCTTCGAAAGAAAGTTTGATCACCGCGCCAGTTAGTAAAGAACGTGTTGTCAGGAAGGTCAGGGTCCCCGACCAGCCTCTGCAGTAGGTCAGCCCAGCCGCACTGGCAGACCATCTGCCAGAGTTTCGCGTTAGCCTGGTAGACGGCGCAGTCAGGTTCGTACGTCGGTGTCGCTCCCATGGTGTCTGCAAGCTCGCGCCACGCTCTGCAGGTCTGCAGGATAAGTCGCTGGGGGGGGGGGGGGGTCATCCTGCATGCGCGCCAAGTGGCGATCATGCAAGGGCATTCGTAAATGAAGTGGGTGAGCGTTTCGGAGCTGGTTCCGCAGCACGGACACGTGGTGTCGTGTATGATGCCGCGCTGCTGTAGTACGGCGCGTACAGGGAGCGCCGTGGATTTTATCTGCCAGAGAAACATTTTGACGTTCTCGGGAAGCCGCCCGCACCAGATCTCCTGCTAGCCATCTTCCGGGGGAAATTTTTGCATCAGGATGGCACGCGGCTCGAGGTGGATACAGCCCAAGCGCAGCATCTCCCGCACGTGCAAAAAAATGGTCTGCCAAGGCCGCAAAGCGAGCGGTCCAAGCTGCCAAGGCGTGTATTTCCGGCGGGCGATGCGGGCCCACTGGCTGCGCTCGCCCAGCGCACGTGTCAGCCGGTGGACGAGCCGTTGCTGTCCCATCGTGCATTCATCTTCGAAAGTCGTGACCCCCAAGCCCCCCGCCTGACGAGGACGGGCGACGCGGTGCCAGTTTACAATGTGAAGCTTGCTCCCCCCTTTGCCCCCTCGCCAAATGAAGCCGCGGATCATGGCATTGATTTGGTGAATTATGGCCATAGGGGGCACGGCGATCGCCGCCACAAAGCGCGCAGTGGCCGCGAGGATCCTAGTAGCCACGAGGAAGCGGCCCTTACGGGTAAGAAAGCGGTTTGCCCAGTGGTGTATGCGCTTCTCGAGTTTGGCCAGGAGGGGAGTCCAAGTATTGTTCCGTCCCCATTGGAACAGCGGGATACCAAGGTAGGTATCGGTGAGTTTGTCGGACTGAATGTTCAAGATTTGTGTAACCCAGTGTTGCACTTGCGGGTCCACATTGATGAAGTACGCCGCCGACTTTGTGCGGTTGATTTCCAAACCTAATTCAGCGGTCAATCTGGTCAGTGCCAGGTTGACACACCGTGCCTGAGGGGCCGCCGCCTGGCTGAGAAGCATGGTATCGTCGGCGTAGTGTTCAACACGGCAAGCCACCCCCGCAATGTCCAGGCCCTCCACCCCCGAGGTACTGCAATAAAATTGCATGAGGTCCATGGCAATGATGAACAACAAGGGAGACAGGGGGTCGCCTTGCCTCAGTCCACGACTAGGGGAGGAAAAGTCCCACAACCGCCCACCCACGTCAAAGGAGAACCCTGCGGAGGACTGGATATGCAGACATAATTGGATAAAACCAGGGTCAAAGCCTTTCTTATGCATGATGTCATGTAAGGCGTCCCAACTAAGCGTATCGTATGCCTTAGCTATGTCGAGCTTGAGACATAGACCAGGAAACCCCGTAGTACGGAGGGAATGAAGAACCTCTTGCATAAGAAGAACCTGATCCTGAAGGGTCCTACCATGAACGAAGCCCGCCTGATTGCGTCCAACCAACTTAGGCAAGAGGGGTCCCAGGCGATTGACCAGGAGTTTGGAGAAAACGCGAATGAGAACATTGCACACACCAATGGGACGAAAGTGCTCCAGGCGGTGTGCATTCAACTGTTTTGGGATGCAGATGATGCGCGAGCAGTTGAGTTCGCGCCGTACCTGTCATCTAGCCAGCATGGCGTTGAAAGCATCTAGAAGATTGGGCCCTACAACATCCAAGAAAGCTCGGAAGAACTGTTACTGTATCTTGTTTTACACTTTTTTGCCACCTCGATTCATCATTACTGGTTTCATGTTGCTCTTTCCACAAGAAACATCAGCAGCAGCAAAGTGGCAGTAGTTAAACATGCAACCAAGGGATGGATTAGAAGCGTAGTGCATCCACAGATCCTTCTACCAAAACAAAAATGATTTAATCATTATTATAAATCATGCTGGTTTTGGCGGTTAATGCGGTTTCTTCAATGCCGTGATGCAGTGATCCTCAATATCCAACTCTGCAACTCTGGTAGTGACTCCTGATTTGTTTTCTTGGTTGACATAAACGTATTTGGAATAACAATGCACTGAGAACTCCTACAGTCCCAAATCCTAACAGTTCCATTCTCAGAACCGTGGTAAGCTTCACCAGAAATGACGTCTGAAATTTTCCACCTCTTAAAACCTCGTATATGCCCATGATCTCCATAGATTGAAAGCAATAAGTCCCTTTTTGGGCAGTTAAACTTTACATAGTAGGCAGGACCAGTGTGACCTGAAAGGACACACACAGATTTTGGGACAGGAACGTTCTTGATAGACCTGCGGCTGTCACTCCCCATTTGGCGAAGGGATGGATGAAGAGGAGGAAACGATTAAGTAGTGTGGTTTCCATTGCTGGAAGCGATGACGACAAAAAGAGGAAGTACGAGTCCGTGTGCATGGGTATGGGCAGCGTAGAAGGAAGCTCTACACAGTGCAAGCGTCAACAGTTGTATTCTGCACAAGAATGCTGACATTCATCTGTAAGTTTAATGTCTTTGCTTTCGATTTCACTTTGTGTCTCCTTCAATCTTCTCAACTCAAACTCGCTTTCCTTTGCGTTTTCAGACTCTTGAATTAAAGCAAAGGATGGAATATATTTTCAAAGCCCTGCACCATTAAATGATCAAAATGTACCAACAACAATCTTCTTTACTTCTTGTGCATCTTAATCTCAATTTTCTTCTTCTTTTAACTCCTTTAACTCCTTTTTCTTGATTTGTTTTTATTGTATGATCTACCTTCTTAAGGATAGGTCCTCATGAATAGTTGTAATTATTTGTTTATGATCATGTTTTCCTATCTAGGTTTGTGCTTCTTTATTTGGTAATAAAAAGCTATTTTAAGATCGGTACATTCTATTTTGTTACCATAAGATCTAACACTCCCTTTCAATCTTAAAATGGATTTTTTGTTCTTTTGTAATTTCAAAATTCTACAATAAATATGTCTTCATTTCAAATTGAATATGTAATGGTAACGGGCTTATGTTGCAAGACACAAGCAATTTGAACCATCCCACATCTCCCTTTCACTCATGAGGAATTTTAAAATCAAACATTTAACATTGCAAACACAAATTCCTTTTTCAGAGAAGGTACCATCATATATTATAAAATTAAACCTTCATGCATACATCAACAAAAAAAAAAAAAAAAAATTCTTTCCACTTTAAATATGAACATAGACACAAACTTGATTATTTTCTACTATATAGATAGATTACAAAAATTATTTGAAACTTCAAAAAAATTACTCTATTTCTAAATCAATTCATACACTTTCAATTTTTACATAAGGAAAAAAATGAATAACACCAAAATTGTAAAATACAATAAAATACTAAGACAATATTGAACTATTACATACAAGACCTTTGATTTCATGGTGACTATACTTGATTTTCTCACTATTAGCATATTCCTATAACATTTGTAAGAAGTTTTTAATTGAAATAATAAGGTTAGTAGGATTAACCTAATCTTATTTTTACCTGTTATCATTCTAGATGTGTTTTGACATACACTGGATAGGATGTTAAATATTTTAACATTTTCTTGTCCTCTTCTTAGAACTGTAACATTTTCATTTTAATTTCCTCCATAATGTTACTACTTGATGAGTGGTGAAGGGTACCCCTACACTCAACCATACAAATTAGGAAGCATTCATGCACGATCTAATCAAATTCTACTGACTCTATGTCTTCTGGTATAATAGCCTTCTAGAAAGTGAACTTTTCCCTAATAGTCATTCATTGTCTTCCCAATTACACCTGTGATGCACATGGTATGGTTAAGTGTAATCGAGGCATATGATTTTTATTAGTTTATGTTTTATGTTCCTTGGTGCTTAAAGTAGATAGATGAAGTAAATTAATAACTAATTTAATTTAACTACTTAACTAGTCTGTAACTATTCCCAACATAAGCATTCGGTCCCACTTTCTATACACATCTTGAACCCATCCACTACTGGGTTACCAAGCGCTATGCTACTGGGCAAACTCAACAATAACACTACTAGAATTACTAAGCGAATACATGTTTATGCTTGAAGCAATCGTACTTATGTGCTAAATCTATTTAACTAATCGCTTAAAGTCTAATTAATCTTAATTAATTGCATATTTAATGAAAACAATAAATGTATAGATAAATCATTAATCTATTCTAAGTGCTACAAGGTTTGATCAAAAGACTCATCTTTATTACTATACACACTAGTGTGGTTAAAGTATAATAGTGCTTGAATAAATATCCATACACTTTCTAACTCTTGCTACAGGGACTCAAAGAAATATTCTAACTCTCAAATGGAAAAAATGCAAGAGCTCTACTACAACTATGACTCTTCCTCCTCATAAACAAGGCTATGAGCTCATATTTATAGTTTTTATTATAGAGTTGCATTGATAGGGCCCTGTAGATGTAGCAAATGCTACGTCAACATAGCCTTGTTGACTCGACAACACCACATAAATGAGGCCCCATTAATAGGGATCCATCGACAAGGCCATGTCAATGGGGGCCCGTTAACGTGACACTTTGACACTCATCATACCCCCATGACTGAATGAAAACTCATCCTCAAGTTCCTTTACAAAATTGAAAAGGTATGGAATTATTAACTGACTCTTGATGTAACAAACTAACATGAAAAAATTGAGTGCTCAAGTGTACAAATAAGCACATTACAAAAATTGTGGTGTTCGTGACACAAAATTGAACACCATGACATGACTACAAAAAATTGGATAACACATGCTCTGATGGCATGAAGATGGCTGGGAAGATTATATAGTCTTAGGTGGTGGAGGCTCCTGAGATTTTGAAGGACCTCACCAGCTTCAGACACGTGTGGTGGCTAAGACAATTGTGACTATCCTACTATAGCTACAATCTTCAATGAAAGGTGAAAGGCATCCAGTAATGTCTTCATCTTCTCCTCCTTACTCCAGGGATCATTCACAGTCCACACGACGTTACCAATGTGGGTTGGACTAGGGATATCCCATGAATAGGGCATTACCAGTAACAACTCTTTCACGTTGATAAACTAAACAGTAAACTGTTTGCATTTAACATCGGACACCTTTACTATGTCTTATAGCTTCTTATAGTCATTCATCCTTTTAGCTAGGTTCTTGATGATATATCTTTGATTAGTGTATTTACCCTTGAGAACTTCAAGTTCAATGTTTGCCACTACAAGCTTTTGCTTGGTGTCTTTGTGATGCTTGAACTCAGCCTCATATAACAAGTATGAGCTAGCCACCTGCTTCTCTAATTCTAACCACGATCATCCAGCAATCAACATGGCCAAATTTGCATATTAGAGATTGGTGAGCTCCATGTATTTCATCATCTCCTCAATCCGCAACTCCTTCATGCATATTTTTTCCTTGTTGTAGGCATCTATTCCATCAATGATAGGTTACCACAATTCTCTTCCTTGCTAGAGTTGTTGGAGGATTTCATTTACTTTCACCTTTACCAACCGGATGTGTTTTTCATTCACTTCTTTTTGTAGACTGACCTGATCTTTATAATGATCCTTGACTCTCTCAAATTTGAGAGCCTCTGATTTCTAGGTGCCTACCTTGATCGCACTCTTCTAGCGAAGGGCACAAACCTTCTCCATGGAGAGGTTTCTATTTTCAGCTACCAATCTCCTTAGCTCTATGTTTGCTCTATCTAATTGCTCCTATTGTTGATGGATGAAGTTGGTTAATTGTTGTTGATGCTCATGAACATTCCATAGATTATGATTCTCTACGATCGATTGTACATTCGCTTGGCAAGTTTGATCCAAGGCCTTTTGAATTTTGTGTTATGTGGCCTTTGCCAAGGATCATTAGAACACCACTGTTTCCTTTGCACCCTCAACCCCTTTCAATCTAGTGTAAATCTATTCAAGAGCTTCATCTTTTGCCAATGCTGAGTTGAGAAATGCAGGATTGGCAATTTGGGCTCTTAATTCAGCAACTTTAGTAGCCAAGTGTTTTTTTAGCTCCTTGGCTATTTTGAATTGTCCTCCAAGATAATATTTTTGTCCCTTGCCTCTAGTAGCTATGACTGGGCTATAGTAATATTGTTTGGAAGATCAAAGACATCCAAAAGTAGTTGCCCAGTTTCCACTAGTAGGTCTAGTAGTTCTTCATGTTGTGTTGCATTTATTCTACCACTTGTGGTTTCTACAAATGTCTACACATCCTTAGGTGCAATGGCGTTTGGTATAGACGTCATAGGTGTTTTGAGTGTTTTGGCAATTTGGTCAACAACCACCTCTATTGTTGTCTCCTACCCTTGGTGCCACATCACCAGTATTGTTGCCCCCTCACCTTCCTCCAGGTGCACTGACAAGGTCGTGGCATTTCCAAAAATTTCCAAGAGTGGCTGCTATTCTACAAGAGATACCGTGACATCTCTAGCGCTAGGATTTGATCTCACAAACAATTGCATTTTTTGGTCTAATAAAATAGATCCACCTCCACCCATCAAGCTAATTGTTTAGGCCACCTCATTTAGGTGACTCATTGTTGGTTGGTACATAGATGGGTCCTCGCCACTTGTGCCTGCTCATTACTCTTGTTCGCTTAAGAGCCATTCTTGGTATTTACATAACTATTGGGTTGTTGTAGCAATATTTAGCATAGTTATTTAAGTCGCAGGTGGAGGTGGTGGTTATTGCTCCTCTTCTTGAATGATTGTTGTAGGTGCCTTGTCTATCATCATCTCCACCCAATTAGCGACTGAAGCATGCCTAATAGCATCATTTGTATAACGAACTATTCCTCCCCTCTAATAGAGTCTTCTGATGAGGCATCAAAAGGGGAGTGCCTTCCTTCCATGTTCATTTTCTTTAAATCACTTCTCCATCTCCAAATATACTGGCTATGGAAGGTTAATAGGGAATCTCCCACTCAAAGTAGTGCATGCACAAGTAGAAAAAGTGGTGATATTACTTGGCCTCATCGTGGGATTAAGGTGGAAGAACAAAATTTTGTAGTGGATCCTTTCTTCGGTGTGAGTGCACCATACTCCTTGCGATCAATACCATAGCACCTTTGCACCCATTCTTTCTTGATGCTAGGGCCCACCTGCATTGGGATCTCAGTGAGACTCATGGCTGTTTCTGGCAACCCAAGCACTTGAACAATGACCTACACTAAGTAGGACACTAAGATGTCCTTTATTTTGACCATTAAACTAGGCCTACCTGTTATTCTAGAATAAAAATATCTCTCCCATGTACCACTCTCCAATGAAAGTGATGATTGAGAGGCCTTTAGTTGGTCTTGCACTTCTTTTGGTGCTTATTCTAGGAAAGGGCCAAATTTTAACTCTTTGAGCACTGTTTTTTAAATCCCCTTTCATCTAATTTAATTTAGGCAGGTTTCTATCAAGGTCACCTTGAGGTTTTTTTGTTGGGTTGGTGCATCATCTCAGTGGGAATGTTCTATTGCTGCTACTAGTTCTAGAGTTTGACGAATAGATTCCACCTTGGCCTCTTTCCTAAGAGGACCTATGACATGGGTTGTGTAATGACGGAAAACGTCAATTGCTGGAAATACCAAACAAAAGTCCGTGTACACAGTTCTAACCCCAGATCCGTGCGAGGGCCGTGCTAAAGAAAGAAATGAATCCGAGGTGCCCTGAACAGTCTTGTCGATCAGACAAGGACTTACTTAATCAGTAAAATTTTTTGTAATAATTTGATGGCAAAATGATGACTCTTTATGAGGAGATGTAATATTGTTAATCCCGAAAAAACAATTGAAAATGATGCAAATGATTTAGAGTGATTGCCAAATCTGTATAAATAGAATGCAAGGAATCAGATTTGTAGAGAGTACAACCACAAGATCTGGGATTTAATTTATGAACACAATATGTTGGATACAATGATTATAGGTGGGCTTCGGTTTGGATGAAGCACATACCAGCAGCAAGAAAGTTATCTAAAGATGGAACAAGTGAGGGTCAATCTACCTTGTTCTAGCCAATCTAGGTGCAAGGAAGTCAGACCCGGGGGAGAATATCTGTCAGCCGACTATTTCTGATCAAGGATTCTTGCCAATCACCTTTGATGTTCTCACGATCGTTGATCCTCTTTTTGCTCTCTTGCCAACCTTGAGTGAGAAATTTTTTGCCCACCCTTTGATCTTCGTCAATTGGAGCATTTATAGGGTTAGGGTTAGGAGGAAAACATAGTTTAAATGACACGTGTCCTGAACTTATAAGATGTTGTTGACTTGATGTGTTGTCGTTAAAGCTTGTGGCACTATGCTGCGTAGCGCATCGTAAACTACTCTTGTTTGGGCTTTGACAACAGACTGTCCTTTGATTACGCTATAATACGCTAGAGAGTGTATTGTGGCGTATGAACTACTAATGTCTGAATTGTGCTATCGTTGCTTGCATTATGCTGCGTTATACTAAATTACGCATCATAGCGTAATTCAGCGTAAAATAGCAAAACTGCAAAAAGTTGAAGTGTTGTCGCCTCGCTTCCTCTGTTTCTGACCAATCCTTCTGAGGTTTATTACGCCACACTGCGTAACGCAGCGTAATAGGCCCCTTTAACTGAGAAAGAAAACCTACTGAAGTGTGCGGCACACCACAAATCATTGCCTAAACTTTGAGATTTTTGCCGAGTCGTCGAAGTCTTGAATGTTTGCCATCTTTGATGTTGCGTTGGACTGCCTTCAACATTACACTGCGTAATGGAACGTTACGCTATGTTGCGTAATGCAGCGTAGTATACCAAAAGTTAAGATTTTGAAACATAGAAAACTCGCAAAGCTGAAGGCTTCCGCCGTGCTCCCATCGTTTTGTTCTATCTTCTGAAATTTGTTTGTACTGTGCTTGTTGCAACTCCTTGCCTGAATCACCAGATTTTGCCGAGCCGTCGAAGTCTTGAAATTTTTATGGTGTTTCAGGTTGTAAGTGGTTCTTCTTGGGCTTGTTCTTGAACCCTTCCTATTCTACGCCATTTCTCCCATGGTTGAGATGGTCCTACTTCTTGCATGTGTTTTCCTTTTGGTGTCATCTACAGTCACAACACATCCATGGATTAGTAAATATAATGTGTAACTTTAAATTTTTGAATACCTTCTCTCATTAGTCAGTTACACTTTGTTTAAGGTTGGACCATGGTAGATAGATTATTTTACTCATTATTTAATAATTTTTATTGTAAATGTCATTAGAGCTTGTTGGAAAATTTTAACTCTTGTAATTTGGTGTTTAATAGTTGATTTTTTAGTTAAATTTTTGTGGGAGTTAGAAAAATGGTGAATTTTTTTTTTGTTAAAAATGGCACATTTGTGGGCCCCATAACTAAGAGCTTACATTTGATAGCTGTAGGCTTGAAGAATGAAGTGATTTGGATAAAGAATTAGGAAGTTATGGGCTCCAGAAGGTTCTAGGTTCTATAAATTTGAAAAACCCCTTAGTGTTTATGAGAAAATGTAATAATTTCAAAGTGGAATTGCCCATATATATAGTATTTTTCCATTGTGTTAATGGGGTTGTGTATACAAGGCCTCATATACGTGTCTGTTCCATCGATAGGGCCCCATAAATGGAGCTTGTAGGAAAAATTTTGAATTTTAAATATCTTAAAAAAATATAAGGAATTTTTTAATGAATTTGGGGTCCATGGAATCCTAGAAATGCCAAGAATATGATGAAATCATCGAAGAGGATCTTTGAAAGCTCAAAAATTCAAAAATTTGATGGAGAATGTGTATATTGAACAAAATATGTAAAGAAGCACATGGTTTGATACAAAAGATGGATGTACGAAAGATTCTAATTGCAATAATGCCTAAGGAAACTGGTTCTTAAAAAACCCAAGCAAGAAATATGCAAGTGGGTCCTTCCCATTGTAGGCACACACCTTGTTTAGCCTTACATAACCTCAACCTAAGGAGTTCATTGGCCCCATAGGTGATTAATGGTTGATAGAAGTTAAGAACCAAAACCTAGAAGATTCTACCTAAAAATTCAAGTATGTCAAACCAAGACACTGAATCAAGAACATGGACTTCAGCAGTGAGCTGAGTTATGGACAACAAAGATGGATGATGGAGAAGGTGGAATGGAATTCCAAATTGAGGTCATAAGAATTCCCTTGTGAAATTTGTGTTTAAAATGGCCCGAGGAGATCCATCTTTTGTCCAAATCAAAACCAACCTCTTTCAGTGACTTTGCATCGCCACTCCAATACTGATCTATCCCCTTGAGACACAAGAATGCTCCCACAAAACCACCATCATTCCATAAAGAAAAGAAAAGAGAAATAGAAAGTGAGAGAGGACCTTAGTTAGAAGGGACCTTCAGGCATGGGTAACCTATCTTTCTAGTCTCGTAACTAGTGCTTATAGCCCATTTATTTGTCTAAGGTGTGTGCTTTGAATTCTCATATATATATATATATATAAGAACCACACCATGCAAAGACTTTATTTGACTTCGACTTCCTATTATTAGTCGACATGGAATGGTAAAAAGTCTATGAAAACACTCAAGCACCCAAGTAAGTAGAAGAGTATAAAGAGTATTGAGTCCCTTTGAAGTCACACCCTGTGTAAGCCTTTGAATCCTTTCCAATTCCAAAAACTACCAAGGTCACAAATTTATTAAAAGTTTATTTAATGAAAAAGGACCGCAAACTTCCAAAACAAGGAAAACTCTAGAGTTTGTTCATGGGCATATGACATGGACTCACTACCTATTCCATGAAAAAGAAATCATGACTTAGCCATTGGCACAAAAATTCAAAAATAGAAACCAAACATTCACAAACAAAACATTAACCACAAACCACCATTAGTAGCAAGTACAACACCACTATGTCTTATTAGCACAAAGTGCAATTATATCTTTATTTATTCAAATGATTTAACGTCATTATTCAAAATTACAGCTCTATTATATCTTTAATGTTTACATTGCTCTTAATTAAAACACTTTTAATAAAAATATATTAAGAAATTTTATTAAATGCATTTAGTTTTAGTTTAAGTTTTATTTCCTATATGTTTCCATAAATACAATAACAAAGTTATCATTTATGTAAATTATTGGTTAGGTTGAGTAAATTGTTAGAGTATCCTGTTAGTTATATGAGGTATATGTAGTTAAAAGGTAAAAAATTCCCAGACGCAGAACCGGCTCGCACCGTCATAAAATTTCATATAATGATTTCTAATTCCTGCGGTTGCGTTTTCAGGTTCCGCCCATTATGCCGAAGCACCACTAACATATTATCTTTATAGAAACTCTTTTACCTGGTTGAAATATTCACCGTTCATTACTTTAACCCAGAGTCCCAGATGACCTATAAATATTGCGTAGTTGCAAAGTATTCAAGAACGAATTAACATATCAGAAACGCTTGTCGCCGTCCTTGGAAAAAACAGTGTGGTGCCGTTGTAGAACTGGAGCTACTGTTGCTCTTTTTTCTCATAAGCGACGTTCAAATTCAAGAAAAAAAGCTAACAGTAACCCTAGTTCTGCGATTACATCACATACTCATGTAATTTCATGGATGCCTTTATTCTTTAGCGAATAGAAATTCTTGCCTTTTCTTGCACAAAACCACTGTGGTGTTATTGCAGAACTGGTGATGTTGATGCTCCTTTTCTGAGAATTCAATTCTGAGAGAAAAAGGAGCAGCAACAACACCAGTTTTTCGATGACATTACATAATTGTGTTCATCTCATGGATGCAAATATTGTTCATACAAGATTTGCAGCTGCTGCGTTTTGTTTTGTTCTTTTCATTGTTTCTAAGATTACTCGCACATTAGGGTTTGGTGGCGCTTCTCTTTTCTGGTTATGGGCTTTCGCTAGAATTGAGTTTGCTTTTCTGCGTGCATCCATTGTTAGTTGCTATGATTTGGGTGCTCTTGCCGCATAAAATTCAAAACCAACAAGGTTTTCATCCTATAATTCTTATGTTCAAGATTTTACTTATTTTTTTTAATAATATTTCTCTGTTGTCTTTCTCTGTTCATAATCCAGATGCGTTGCGGTTTTTTTGTTATAGGTGTTCTTGCGTTCTTGAAATTACGTGAAACGGATCTTTTCTTTTCAACCCATTTACAATGACCTCAACCCGGTTATCGTTTATCATCCACCATGGGTTACTCGGTTTGGCTGTTGCAGCAAAGTTTATGTAATGTAGTGTAACTTCATGGATGCCTTTTGTCTTCGGAGAAGTAGAAATTCTGGCATTTTCTTGCAGAAAATCCTTGTGGTGTCATTGCGGAACTGGTGATGTTGTTGTTCCTTTTCTGAGATGCAACGGCGTAAAGAAAAATAAGCAACAACACCACCAGTTTTACAATTGCATCACATAATCGCGCTCATCTCATGAATTGCCCGTATTATTCATACAAGATTTGGAGCTATCGAGTTGTGCTCTTTCCAAGATTCTTCACGCGTTGGGTTTGGGGGCGTTCCTTTTTCTGGTTCTGGGGTTTCATCAGCGTTGAGTTTGCTTCGCAGCCGGCATCCATTGTAATCGGTATGATTTGGGTGCCCTTGGCGTGTACTTCCACATAAAATTCAAAACCAATGAGGTTTTCATCCTCTAACTATTATATTCAAGGTTTTACTTAATTTTTTCCTCAATTTTTCTATTGTCTTTCTCCATTCATAATCTAGATTATCTGCCATTTTATTTTGTTACAGGAGTTCTTGAAAGTATGTGAAAATGATCTTTTCAGCCCATTTGCAAGTACACTCAACGCGGTTATTGTTATTGTTAGTACATGCATTTTTTATCATCTACCATGGGTTACTCGGTTTGGGTTACTCGGTTTTGCTATTGCAACAAAGTTTATTTAACGGAGTGCAACTCACTTTTTAATTTGGTCTAACAAAAGACATTTAAAAGCATTATTATATTTCTTTGTAGTTGTTATCATGCAATGTTATTTATATATTTTAGAAAATAAGTTATTTTTTCAAATTTTGCAATAACAATTAGAAGAGATTTATAACAAGATAGCATATGCTTTCAATTAGGCATAGTTATTTCATATTGGTTCTAGGGGATGTCGCTCACAAAATGCTCAGATCGCACAAGATCGCACAATGCTCAAATTTCACAAATGCCTCTCAGTGCATAATAGCATAAAATAAATTGAAAGAGTCTATTTATTCACACTACAAAACAAAGAATTATAGACTCAAGCACTTAAGGGATGCTTGGAAGAAATGCTTACAATGTGCTATGAGTAGCTCTTACAATTTCTCTTCCAATGCCTCTTAAGTGTTCTAGGCTACTCCTTTTATAGGAGTTTTACAACACTGTTGGTAGTGCATTTACACAACCACCACACTGCTAAACCTTATCAAAAAAGAATAAACTAAAGCCACTTTTTAAAAGTAGCTACACATGTATATTATTACAGAGCTTTTACTATATATGACACTTTTAGTACAATTATGCATCACCAGGGGAATCATATCCTCCATCTAAATTGACATAATCATCTTTTAGTGGGCTCCATGGATGAGGAGATGGAGGAGGAGTAAAGAAAGATGATGGAGGTCCATCATAGAGAAAATCCAAGATTTGATATCTTATACTATTTACATGGGCATGCGCAATCCTCTAGTTTAGCATCTTTAGATTGAGTGTCCTTGGACTTTGGATGTCGTGTTCCTAACAATACTACTCAATATCCCATTTATTGCTGGTGTAGACATCACGGAAGAATCATAACCCCAAGGGTTAGACCAATCAATCTGACGGGTAATACAAGTGGTTAGATAATAATGAGGGTTTTTTCTTCGTAGGTTAAAGTGTGCCATCCTCTTTCCTAGAGATCACTATAATAGATAAAATCTCCATGATGATGATTACATCTCCTAAATAGATATATTGGATAAGTAGGAGAGTAATGCTAGGGAGTGTGATCATATTTGTCCCACCATTGCTAGAAAGTTTCATTAGGACCTTCCCATCTATTACGTTCTATACAATAATGATGGAATGGACTGGGTTGGTACAAAGGCTAGTGTAAGAGGCTTTTGATAGAATAAGAAACTTCATCATTTTCTTCATTTTCAAAATAAGGAGGATGAGGATCAAAATTGAGATTTGTCATTTCCACAAATGTGGTGGTTGTAATCAGAGGAATCATAGGGTGATATGTTAATTGTTTAATTCTTCTAGAATGGTCTTCATAGTGGGAAAAGGTCCTAGGCATTATAAAGTCTACACCATGCTATATCCTATGAGCTTCTTGTTCTAGGGAAGGCGTGTAAATTTCATTTGCTCTACAAGATCATAGATGAGTGGATGATCTTAACAACCATCCTTCTTAGGTTAGAATATCTACAATATTAAATAACATAACTGATGAGACACGATATGCACAAGCCGCGATATCGTGTACGCGATATCGCAGCCACTGCGATATCGCGTTATCCCCTGCGATATTGTGTCGTCCCTTGCGATATCGCGTACGCGATATCGCGGTCCACCGCCAAATCTATAAATAAGAGGCGACACTCCCCTCATTTGGGAATAGAGGCTAGAAGTAGCAAAGCTCTGGCAGATTGATCACCCCAGAGATAGAATATTTTCCATGTGCTCGCAGTAGGAGTCCCCCAAGTGAACGGTTCTTTATTCGAGCAGGTTTGTACCTGAACGCAAGTTGTGTACGACAATAAAGATGAGCTTTGTGGATAAACCTTGCAGTACATGGATAGGTTTATTTAATGTTATTTATTGCTTTCCTAGTAGCGCGGCATGAGTACGACTTGGTTACGAGCATTGACGAATGTGTACGGCTAACCAAGGAATCGGCTACTCATCATG
>MNCI01000986.1:772440-809118 GCA_015680685.1 Gnetum montanum
TGGCAGCAGCAACACTTCTTTCTATCTCTCTCTTTCTCTCAAGCTGCCAACAGAGGCCTGATGTCATTGTAATAAGGTGTTCACCTTTGTTGTCATGAACACCAGTTTTGTCAAGTCTTGTAATAATGATCCGTTCACATGTCATCCCATTAGTTCCATTCCCCTCAATAATTCCATGCCTTCCCGATATTATTGTAAGGAACTCGAGGATAAGTTTTCATTCAGTCATGGGGGAATGATGAGACGCGATATGCACAAGCTGCGATATCGCGTACGCGATATCGTGGCCGCTGCGATATCGCGTCGTCCCCTGCGATATCGCGTACGCGATATCGTGGTCCACTACCAAATCTATAAATAAGAGGCGGCACTCCCCTAATTTGGGAATAGAGGCTAGAAGTAGCGAAGCTCTGGCGGATTGATCACCCCAGAGATAGAATATTTTCCATGTGCCGGTAGTAGGAGTCCCCCAAGTGAACGGTTCTTTATTCGAGCAGCTTTGTACCTAAACGCAAGTTGTGTATGGCAATAAAGACGAGCTTTATGGATAAACCTTGCAGTACATGGATAGGTTTATTTAATGTTATTTATTGCTTTTCTAGTAGCGCAGCATGAGTACGAATTGGTTACGAGCATTGATGAATGTGTACGGCTAACCAAGGAATCAGCTACTCATCGCAATTAGATTCTCTCACCCTTATCTCCTAGAACGTGGGATGAGTACGACTTGATTACGAGCATCTACGGATGTGTACAGCGAGTCAAAGAATCGGCTGCTCGTCACACTTAGGCTAGTTAGGTGCCTCAGTACGACTACTTCGAGCACATGCGTTATGTGTGGTAATCCCAGTAATGATTAGCATTTGGTAGCCAGAGTTGCACAGTTCAGGGTGTGTACGATAAGTGGGAATGGATGCTGATGCTAGTTAATATAGACTTAGGTCCTTAGTTAGAGTTAGTTAGCTTTCTCAACCCTTCACCCTTTAGCATAGGAGATAAGCCATAAAAGACAAAAAAATCATATACCTCAGACTTAACCATACACCGTGACAACAACAAGTAAGTCTAGGAAGACAACGAATGATTAACCCCAAGTGTTCCATGGGGTGTTTAGGCATTTAGTCTGCGGAGTTCAACCAGATCGCACGTGCTACGCTCATTTCGTATGGTTGAGTGTAGGGGTACCTCGCCACTCATCAATAACACATTGGTAAGCTTAACTAGAGAGTTGGAACTCTCTAGTTAAGAAATCTATCAAACCGTTATGCCTGCCATCTATATATTCTGTAGTAAACTCAAAATTAGCAAGAAATTAGGCCCGTTTAATTAATCTAGTATGTGCAACTTTGTTTAATGCTTTGGAGGAAAGGTATTTGTCAAAATACTTTAGGTCACTCCAAACTATGAAATGCTTATTTTAGAAAAAGAGCTTAAATTTTTTAATGCCCTTAACTATGGCCAATAATTCTTTATCAGTGCTATGATAGTTGAGTTGAGTACGGTTGAATTTTCCAAATGCATACCTACATATTTATATCACTTTATCCTTTTCTTCTTTGAGTGTGGTGCCCCAAAATTCATGAGGCCCATATTTCTCTATAATTAGTTGTCCATCAAAAGGTAATTGTAAGTTTGGTAAATGGACACACGGTTACTTTATCTGGGTGACAATTTGACTATCTTTGGGTCCAAGGAGGAGGATTCTGACCTAGTTGTTCATTTAGGAGTTTCCTATCTTTGGCTAGGTTCTTATAAAATCCTAAGACATAATTTATGCATCCTAGGAATATTTGTAGCTGTGTTTTATCTTTGAGTTCATTTGGGAATTGGCTGATGGATTCTAAGATATGGTTCTCTAGAGTGATTGTTCCTTGACTAACTTCCAATCCTAAAAGTTCTATTTTTTTCTTTTCTATTTGCATTTTTGTTGGTGATAAAACTAAGCCATTTTGATATATGATATGGAAGAAGACTTCTAAATGATCTAGATGTCCCTTTTGATTTTTACTCATGATAGGAATGTCATCTATGTATATCATGATAAAAGGATAAGAACTAAAGATAGAGTCCATACATTTCTTAAATATAGATGGGGTTGTTTTTAATCCAAAGGGAAAAATTGTCCATTCATACAAGACATAAGGAACCATAACAACTATTTTCCACCTATCTTGTGGTTGTACTTGGATTTGCCAAAGATTTAAGATCAAACTTTGAATATATATGTGTATGTACTAATCTTTGGAACAAATCATCTTTGCTAGGAATTGGATGATGGATGGGTTTTACTATATCATTTAATGGCTTATAGTTGACAACTAGCCACTTCTTTCCTCTTACCTATTTCGCTCTTTTGTTGACAAAGAAAGCAATGCAAGAGAACATACTATTGCTTGGCTATATTGGTTTCTTTTCTTTTAAGGTGGAAATTTCCTTATCACATTCTTGTTTTAGAGAGGAAGATATTCCTATATGGTGAGCTTTGGCTTTGATTTTCACATTTTCATTTAGATCAATGTTGCACCAATGTTCTTTCTTATGTCTAAGGATTGTGGGGTCATCGCTAGCTAGTGTGAGGAGTTTCATTTGAAGACTCTCAAACTAATCCTTCATTTTTTCTACAATGTTGACCACCCATGCAAGGTTGCAATGTTTTGGTAGTTTCTTTTGGAGGAAATGAGCCTTGTAAGTACTTTGCCTATTAAATGTATGTCCACCTAACAAGACATAGGTAGAGCCTATTGTATAGGGTTCTAGTCAGGCTAAATTATCTATACCTATTAGTAAGTCATATGATTTTGTTTTGCAATGAAAAACATCTAATATTAAGATCCTATTATTTGTAGTCTTAATAGGAAGTTTAGCTTTATATTCCATGGGAAATTTTAGTGTATTAAAAGAAACATATGTCTTTTCTTTCCTTTCCCATAAATAATTTGGAATAACTTCCCATCTCGCTAAAGATACTTCTGCTTTGCTATCTATTAGTGCATCTATTGGATATGACCTTATACCATCTATTTTAATATAGAAATGCATATAGGTAAAGAAGTTTCTTTCTTATTATTATTAATTATGTTTACTAGCATGGCTTGTGTTTCTTCTTGATTATTTTTTCTTTGATAACTCACTTCTATTTTTTCTAATTCACCTAATTCATTAGAGGCCCATTGTATGTATTTTCTTAGTTGTGCAATACGTTCTATCCTAAGGAAGGATTCATCAAGAAGAAGAATTTGTTCATGGGTTTGTTTTCCTATAGACCTTTTAGACTTTTCTTATTCTCCTTCTATTTCTAACTCTACTTCCTCATCTTCTACTAGTTGTGATTCTAGATATTTATGTCATTTTTCTTATATAGCATATCTTTGTTCATCTAGACACATTTGTTTGTCCTTTATTTGTTGTTTAAGAGACATGATCCTATTGATATCATCTATTTTTTGTCTCTCTAACTATTCTTGCAAATGTTGTAATTGGAATTTAATGATCTTATAAGTGGAATCATGTTCTACAGGATCTATTTTACTATTAAAGGATCATTCAGACCATGTGGGTTCTTGTGGAGGTGGCTTTGTTCATTGGCTGCAATGAGTGTTCATATTATAGTAATAATATGCATCTAAGTCACTACTATGCTCATTTCCCTTAGAGAAAAGAGAAGGGTCAGTGTCACTAATCACATAATTTGAATACTCATCGAATTTGATGAGGATGTCATTGGGTTCAAAAGGAACCATAGAGTCTTCTAGGAACCCATAGAATTTTTTGAAGATACTATGATGTTCGATAAAATTAACATGCCAATTGTGTCTTTCTTTATCAGGACAATTGCAAGCAAAATGATTGCCTTGATAAACAAAACAGTTAACTTGTCCTTTGGAAAGTTTTTGCTTACGACATTTGAACATACCATGAAATATAAGTTGGTGTTGCTACTCAGGTTTCTTTTGTCATTTCCTATGTCTAAATTATTTTATATATTTAGGGTACTTATTTTTATATGGCTTTTAACAACAATGTTTTTCTTGCTAGGTTGGTTTTAACCACTTATGCTCTAGACATACAGAGGTGCAAAAATATTTTCCTAATTGTTTATTAATTTTCTTGATAGCAAATTGGGCACTAAGGTCATGACAGAGGTCATGATTCACATCATTGATGAGTTGGATAATAAAGCTAAAGATGACATCATCTAAAGTTCGATAATAATATTTTAATTCTTGTAAATATTTTTCTCCAAATGGAAAAGGCATCACACCTATGAGATGTTCTTTAGCATATCTATCATGGGTTAACTTTTCTTTGTAATACCAATCTTCCATTTGATTTAGGAACACATTAGTATCCTAAATACCTTGCAACCTAGCACTAAAAAATTGTTCTCTACATGTTGTAATATAATTTTCTTTATGACCTATGAATTCTTTTGTTATAGCCTTAATAAAAAACATATAAGGTTCATCTAATAATTTTTTCTTTATGTTAGTGCCTATCTAGTCCACCATCTGCTAAGATTTCCAATAAAGTTAAACACAACATTTTGTATAGCATGCTTCATAGACTTTTTTTCTAAAACAACTTGTTTATCTATGAAACTTATAATCTTATCAAGAACCTATTTCCTTTGTCCAAATGTACAACTATCCATTGAAAATCTTGGTTCTCTCTCATTGAGAGGTCTAGAAGAGATTGCCTAATACTCTTGAGGATTTTTTGCATACATTTTAGGCTTTTTTAGGATGTTCTCTTCTTCTGAATCTAGTTTACTCTTAGAGTCTACGATCATGGACTGAGATTCTTCGTTTGCATTTATTTCTCATTTACCCTTTTGTTCTTTGGTGAATTATGGCTTATAATGAGTTGTGTGCTGGGATGTCAGTGAGTTTGTGTTAGTCCCCCATTTTGGTATACTGTATTTAGGTGGAGGAGACTTAATCTTGGTCTTAGGTGTAGAAGTAGTGGTTTTCTTAGGTATCCATTATTGTTCTATAGTTCTAAGCTTAGAATTTATGGACAACATGCATTGATTCATCTTGTCATTGTGCCTATGTATTGCCATCATATCTCCTGTCACTACACTAATGTTATAAATGACCTAGTTCTGTAACCTAATAGTATTAGAAGGTGGATCTATACTAATCTTTTGGAATAATTTGTGGGCTTGTTCAAATTTTAGTTTAAAAGCTTGGAATTCCTTCTAGGATTCCTTTTGTTTAGATTTAGATGCTTCAGGTTTATTTTCAGATTTGAATCCTTCTGTATTGGTACTTGCTTGTTGATTCATGCTAATTTTTAATTACTAATCAAACTCAAAGCAGTGATATTGAGCATCATATTTTATGACTACTGTGTGAGGACAAGAACTTGTTGAGGTTGTTTCAAATTCACTATTAGATGTTTCTCTAAGCTCCTCTATCTAGATATGTTTTCCCTTGTGATCTAGTATCTTAGTTAAAGTGGCATGAGGTGTTTCTTGGGCTTTCCCTAAGATATTTTTTATGTCATAAGAGATCCCTAGATCCTTAAAAATCCTAGTTAATCTTTCTTTTTGTATTTCTATATCAGGTACATCTATTCTTGGAAGAACAAAAGATCTTCTAGAGGGGATTAACTCAGAAGGATTATTTATGGGAGGAAGAATTTTCTTACTAGATTCTCCCATTTCTAGCAATGGATCTATATTTGTGAACCTAGGAATTTTGAGGTTTACATGATACATTTTTCTCCCTAGATTATGATGAAACTTCTTAGGTACTATGTGTTCATAAAATTCCTCAATTGTGTCATCTAACTCAGGATACATGGTATGGATTGGCAAGTCTTCCATGTTTATGGTCGATCCATATTCTATATTTTTCATTCCACATGAAGCAATATGTTCATCGAATGGTAATAAAGATTTTATGCTAATTTTTTTGAAAAGCTTAAAAACTAAATGAGTACCTATTGTAGCATAAATGCTTCCTACCTTCATATCTAAGGGAATATATGCGATAATCATTAAGCTCTAATGTAAATGATGGTCCCTAAGTGATAAAGTAAAGTTGGGAAGTGTTACTACCAATGCATCAGATTCAAGATGGCCTTGAGCTTGTGTGATTATTGCATCTTGAAACTTCTTGAATTGTTGATCAACTAGTGCAAGCCAGTATAGATTCTTAAGTTGATAGTTAAAGTGAGGGTGGATATGAATATTGAGTTCAACAATATGAATGTAGTTATATCTACCTTAAATCCATTTCCTAACCTCATCCTCAAGGAAAAAGAGTGTGCTACTGGATGGAGTCCAAAGCCATTAATTTCTAATTCACATTCAAAGAAATGCATAGATGTAACCAATTCTAAAGGACTTAGCTTCTTTTACAAATAAATTTCACATTGCCTAGGGACTGGAGGCATTGTAGAGTAACCAGAGGTACTACAAAAAGTAGAAATGCGATGAGCATAAGGAGTAGATGAACCTAATAAAGCTTGGGAACTAGCCATGATCTTGCAGTCGAGAAATATACTACTATAGGTGCATGTCTTACACACCTATTCATCAACCCTTGCTACATGCCTTACGCCTCCAATAGCTCTGCAACTCTTCTAATTACATTTGTGTTATTAGAAAATTTCATTGGTTCATAGATCTGACATTCATTTTACAATGTTTTACTTTAGCAATCTATTGGCTAATCAACATAAATGTATCATATATCTTACTAAGAGTTATACCACATGACTTAACCCTCACTAATTCCACTAGGAAGACAATGATTGCAAACTTAACATCAACAAGCTAGAATACAATATTGCCCCATTCATATATTACAAATTAGTTATATTTGTACACTTGTGATTTGTATGATTGGGCATCAAGGACTCTCCGCTCATCATTGATGTTGTTACCAGTGATGGTGTTAATGTATACTGGTTAGTTGATATTATTTAAGTTTATTGTATTAGTATTTCAAGGTTACGTGTCAAGATATATAAAATTGAAACTAAAATTTTTTACTTACATCTAGTAATTGAGATCCATTAGATCCATTAGATCAATTTTAGAATTATTTTTATAGAATTTTTGCTAATTTATAACTAAGTGCTATTTAGTAGAGTTGAACATGTAACTTAGGGTTACCAAGCCAAGACCCTTACCACTAGGCTAACACCTCATTATTTAACATGGCTTCAACACACATGGTAAGCTATCCACTTGCACATGATATTAATGAAGGTAATGATAGAACTTATGTTGAAGAAAATTAGAATGGGCCAATGCAAACAAGCATTTCCTATACTCACACAAATCCATATTATCCTAATTTTACTTTCATTTTTCATCAAAATGAACAATTCAAATCGAGAGATTTATAGGATAACATTGTATATCACTAGACAGATTAGATCCATTTATGCTTCAAGTAGCTATACTTAAATGTGGTCTTGGCCATGTACATGAGGGCTATCAAGTTACTAAGAAAATGATGAGATCTTATCATTTAACCAAAGTCCAAGCTAGAAGGAATGTTGTTATGGAAGTAAGGTATAAATAAGAAAAATGAAACCATGCATTTCAAGTTACATTACTCTAAGAAAAGGAAGATATGAAATATCAAGTTAAAAGATATTACCATTATTGATCCAATTCTTGACCTTCTATTCTATACATTGGAGATCCTTTGTAACAAAAGCTACATTCAACCTTAGGAGAGACTCCTAGAAAAGATGGAACAAACCTCAAAACAAGGAGGGACCCAAGGCCTAAGATCTCAAGAAGATCTAGAAAAGATGAATCAAAATGCCATAGAATGAGAGCAAGTTGAAACCATTCTCTCTAAGCCTTTGAAATTGAAGAAATCACAATTGGAAGAGAATGTCATGTTGTGAATTTATCTCTTAGAAGTCACCATGATTGCACAGATTTGTTTTCAAAGCTTTGGTTTTCCAACAAAAAAAATTGGCACTTGGAAGATAACGTCAAAAAGTATCAATTTCAGCAATACATAACTGTAGTAGAAGAAATGATCTAATGTTAAAATTTTTCACATAATACGTAAAATGGAACAAAAGTTTTACTGGTAAGAAGATTCTAAAATTAATGTTAATTTCTCATTAATCATAGTTCAAAGGAGGTAAAGATGTTCAGAACACTATATGCCTTTGATAATTCCCAAAGGTCCATGGGAAAGTGTGTCAGTGGACTTTTTGAGTGGTATTACAAAGACCAAGAGTGGAAACAATGTAATTTTTGCTATTGTGGATAGGTTCTCCAAGATGACACATTTTATTCCATGCAAGAATGTGAGTGATGCTTCTCATGTTGCAAATTTTTTTTAGTAAGTTCTGAATTTTCATGATATTTCTTTAAATATTGTTAGTGACAAAGACTCCAACTACACAAGTCATTTTTGGAGGTTCCTTTAAAAGGTTTTAGGAAAAAAGTTGAATTTTTCTAATGCGTATCATCCATAATATGATGGCCAAATGGAGGTGGTGAATAAATTCTTGTTGAACATATTGAGATGTTTGTGTGATGGATGGCCAAATAGATGGGAAAGCTTGTTCTGTCATGCCAAATTTTTGTATAATAATGCTTTTCATGTTGTAATTAGAAAAAGATCATTTGAGGTGAATTATAGGTTTTTCCTAAATATGGTGGACACTTTGAAGAGCTTTGATGGTGAAGCTAAACTTAGTACTAATTTTGTGCAAGAGATGAGGGATCTCCATGCATAAGTAAAATCAAATCTTGAGAAGAGGGTTGAAGAGAGAGTCCTCAAGAAAAATGAGGACAAGTGGAAGCCTAATTTTTCTATTGGTGACTTGGTTTGGATGTACTTGAATAAGAAAATGGTTGAGAGGTGTTAACTTCTCCAAATTCAAAGCCAAGAAGATGGGGCCTTTCAAAATAAAGATTAAGATCAATGCTAATGCTTTTGAGATTGATTTACCAAATGATGTTGGTATGTCTTCTATGTTTAATGTTTCAAATCTTGTGCACTATTATGGACTAGCACTATTATGGATGTTTTGGCATGTTTGGAGGTTTTTTTTTGTTCATTATAATGAGTTTAAGGGGTTCTAGGGTCTATGGGAACTTATTTGGAGGCATCCAAAGGTTCCAAGCATCAAAACAAGCATTTTTATTTTTGGCACTTATAGGATAGATGTCTAACTAGAAAGATAGATGTATCACCTTAGACATCTAATCAGGAGTATAGACATCTATGGACTAGAGTAGATGTCTACCAAAAATAGTAGATGTCTCACCCAAAAGTAGGGCTTTCATAGTAGACATCTAAGAAAAACTAAAGATGTCTAAGATGGTAAGGAAAAGAGATCTAATATGGCATTTTGATTTAAAAACATCCAAAAGACTCTAGATCCTTATGGAAAACATCTAGTAAGACAAATATAAAGCTTTCTAAGGTTTTAAATTTCTATAATTATGTATTTATCCATCCATGGTAGAGAAGGAGAGATGGTATGCAGGAAGAGAGAGCTTGTATGCAGTAAGAGTGAGAGAAAACACTCTTGGTGATTGGATGAGCTAAGCAAGAGAGATTGAGTAAGCACATTGCATGAGTGCAATTGGTGATTTTAGCTCCAAGATCAGCTTGTAGTGTGTTGGTCTATGTGTTATATTCTCTTGTATCTTACTTGTGAGTTAAGATCTCAATCCTAGGTTGTGGTAGAGATTTTTCTTGGTTATGCCTTGCATTAAGAACAACCATAATGTGATTGTAGACATCATGCTCTGCAATATCATTTGAGTGTATTAGATTATTGGATGCTTGTGGGTTGTGTGAACCTTGTTGTAATCTTCTAATAAATTAATTGAAGATAGCTAGTTTTCTTGTTTTCTAGCAAATAATTTTGTCTTTGCATAATATCTACATCTAGTGCATTGAAGGTGATTTACTTGTGGAGTGAACCTACTCCAGGTTGATGTAGGTCAACTCCCTATCCTTTGAAACCTTTCTAGACTTGTTTTGAAAAATGAACATTTTCTAGACCTAGGTTCATTTACCATCACATCCTCTTGTGTATTGGTTGCCTTGGTAGCATTCTTTTGCTACAGTTGTATTGGTAGTTTTCCTTATATAATCAATGGTAGCACTAGTGGTAGAGAGTTAGGAGTTGGAACTAATGAACTGGCTGTTGATTCATGTGCATAAGAATTAGAATCCATTTGTGAAGTACGCGTCTATGATGCTCTAGTGGATATTAGTGAGAGGTGTGGACTGAAGCATTCCTCAAAGAGATTGGACATTGAATGTAATATCCATAAGGATCTAGTTGCCTATATGTATACTACTACCTTAGTGGTGGCATCCTCCATGCTATGGTTATTACCACTATTTCTAGTATTGCTCTTGTGGTTGAGGATAGACTCTACTTAGCTAATATGATAGTTGGTAAGGTTGTCAGAAGTTACCTTGTGGAGTCTTAACATTTGTTTCCTAAAAAATATTAGGTTAAGTGCATATGCCCCAAATTTTTGCAAGTGGGCCATAATAGGACAACATCATTTAGGATGTTCATATTGACACACTTTGCATGCTTCTTCATCTTCTAAACTTGAGTCTATTAATTCTTCGACTACAAAAACTTTCCTTTATGTCTCTAATTCTATAATCCATTATCTCTTCTTTTTTTCCTTTGTTTTTGTTTAGAGCTTTTTTAGTCTTTTCCTCTATTATCTTGAGTGTTGTAGAAAATTCTTCATTCATGGAATCCCACATTTTCTCTACCTTTTTTGCAATGTCATTGACTAATTTTTGGATGGGTAGACTCTTCTTTTGGATGGCATCCTCCAAATTTTCTTCTTCCTATCTTTCACATTGTTTTACATCCCTTTTCATCATTGCGAGATCTCGATTGTACTCCTTTGTTGATTCTCTTTTCTTTAATTCTTCATCCTCTTTAGCCACTTGATCTATTAGTTTTTGGATTTAATGAATTATCATTTTTAATAACCTATCCTCTGCATATGCTCCAAGAGTTTATCTACCCATCAATGATATGCCTAAGTTGTTTTCTTTCAAAAAACCCATGGCTTGGGCATCTATGCAATAATGAATAATATTTGCTCATTGCTAGATCAAAGGAATCATGTGTCCTTTCTCTCATATTTGAATTTGTTTTCTTAAATTAGACACTCTAGAATAAGTTTGATATTTTTCATTAAAGAGCTCTAGCATGGCACTCAATTTTTGGATTATTTCTAGTTCTAAGGATCAATACCAACTCTTTGCTTCCTTGATGAGTATTTTGGGGAACAAGTTCAATTTCTTCTAGTCATTCTCAATGTTCTAAAGGACACAAGTATCATGGAATGCTTAAAGATGGTGGTGTGGACTTGCATTATATCCACCTTAAAACTTGGAAATGTTATTCATATCTAACCACTCGATGCAACTATCGTTTACGTGCCTAGTAGGCATATACACTATTTCTCTAATGTTAATTCTATTATGAGTGGCCAATTTAGGTTCTTCATGATCTTTAGATTCATAGACTTTGTTATAGTTATGATCCCTTCGATGCTCATAGTATTATTTCCTTTCCTCATGCGTAATCCTGTCTCTTCTTTGTTCATAATTATCTTCTTCATCATTAGGGCATTTTCTTCAATGTACCTGTCTCTTATGGTCTCCTCATATTTTCCTATCATAGTTCTTTGGTCTTCATTCCCTCTTGTTAGAATCTAAGGAGGAAGAGGAAGTAGTTGGAGAACAATGTCACTTGGTTCTTCTTATGTAACTCCATGATTTATCTTCTTTTGATTTTGTGGAGGTTTTAGGCCTTGAGCTTCTCCTAAGGTTAGAGACTTTCTGATCTTTCCTAGGTATTTTTGCAAGGATAGAATGCAATTGTATGTTGACATGCTAGTCTAAATGGATAGTCAATTTTTGTAAATGAGATTCATGAGTTTGGTGGAGTTCTCCCATCAGTAATGTATCATTATTTATTTCTTCTAGGACAACAATGTGAGGCACTTTCTTTCCTTTGTTATGCCCATGTCTTATCTCCATCGTAGCATACCTTATTACTTGTTTTTCTATGGGTTGATATGACCTAGTCATGTGTTTAATGACATGATATCCTTCTTGTGCATGGCCAAGGTTCAACCTCATTAAGGTTTCTTGCAGCATTGATGGTGCCGAACATTTAGGTGATAAAACAATGTTGCCCTGAAAATCTCTCCATGTTAGTTATTCATCCTAGTGGAAGACAAACATGAAATCAGAATAATATGAATCAGTATGAGCATAGAAAATTCTAGTTTGCATGGGCACACTTCAATCTCCTTCTATTGATCATTGAACTTAGAAGGGGCAAATGAATAAGTTACCCAAATTAAAAATTTGTAACTCAAAAGCACACATACCAAATTAAAACTTTGTAATGTGGTTCCCCTACTTGGGTAGTCCATACTTAGAGGGTAGATCTCTAGCACACCCTTGAACATTGTTGCTCTCAAATTTTTTTGAAGGGTCGACACCCTATACAGTCTTCAAGGCCCACACTAGAGTGCTAGGTCACAACAGCAGCCACTCAATGCCACAAGGTTCCATCAAGCTTGGAATGTGGTTTCCAAGCTTCCACAACCTTCAGCTCCACTCTAGAGTGTTGTACTATAGCACCAAAAACTCAATCCTATAGCATCCCAACAAGTCCAAGGAAGATGCCCTCCCGCAAAAACCACATCAACCCCACAGGGTAATAAGGAAAAATAATTACAAGGGATAGATGCAACTTAGTTTGCTAATCCTTGTACATTGAGGTAAAGTACACTTTACAATGAACAAGTGATGATACAATGAAGAGAAAAAGAGATTACAATGATAAACAAATGATTTTACAATGATTACATAATAGCTTGCCCATTTTCCAATGCACATGATGTCTTCTTATAGCTACCATGTTTCCAAATCCATCTTGGAACCTGTGCAACAGCTAGACAATGGCCACTAATGATCATGGAAGACATATTCTTCCTATCTAAGACATCTTTTTGTATTTGCCTTCAATTCTAGCAAGACATCTTTATTTGGGAAAGACATCTTTCTGAAATCTCCATTCTTAGAGATGTCTTTGTCTGATGGAAGATGTCTTTCTATAACTTGCCTTCATTTTGTGAAGACATCTTTGCCTAGTGGAAGATGTCTCTACCTATTGAAAGACATCTTCTATTTCTTGAAGATGCCTTTGCCTGTGTTCACTCCAATTCTACCAAGACTTTTGCTATTTCTCAAAGACATCTTTCTTCATCCTCTTTTGCATGATGAATTCTTCATTGCTTGTCCAAAAGCTTGTACAATCCAAGTTCTTGTTTTGCAAGCACAATAATCACACACACATACAAACAACCTTGTTTTCCATTTTCTTGAATGTTTTGACATACCAAAATCAAAAAAGGTCCACAATCTCCTCCTTTTTGGTAATGTCCAAAGCTTAAGAAATAATGGGTTAGTCTTTTCCAAATAATAACACATTAGCTACTTCTCCCTCTTTTAGACATAACCAAAAATGATAAAGCATGGAAAGTAAGTGAATAAAATATACTAAGAAAAGAATTAAGATGTATAAATTCCTATGGCATCTAGGGATTAGGATAAGCATGGAGATTTAATGGCACATAAATTAAAGTAAACATAGAGATAATAGGCAAAACACACCATCTATCCACAATCATCTACAAATTGTGATAAAACATACTATCAAAAGAGTACAACTTTTCACAATTGTTAGATCACATCAATCACATATGTGTAGAATTCCAAAATCACACATGTGAGAGCCAAAAAATATCTCATCCTTTTTTACCATCAAAAGGAGAGAACAAGCAATTGGCTAAGGTCTCAATCACTAACTTCAATAGCATCCTTAGACTTAGAATCTACTAAGCTTTAGATGGATGATAAGTCCCCTCCAAAGCATCATCACTTCTGGTACTAGGTCAGCTAAATTCTTGAGTGTCCTCATTAGAGGACTCAACCAGCTACACTGAAGACTATTGAGGATGAAGCTTCACTCAAAATTGAAAGGAAGCTGGTGGAGATAATGGAGCTAGTGACTATTGAACTAGAACCCATTGGAACATGATCCCAAAGATGCTCTTCATAGCTTGTTGCTCAAAAGAGCTAGGAGCATCAGTAGAAGGTGAAACAATGTAAGTAAGAGGGACTAGAACTTGATGCTTTCATTTCTACATGGAAGCATGATGCTCCCCCTAGACACGAGCTAGGAATGCCTTTGGCTTGGAATCTAACTCCATCCCAATGTCATATGTGTGTGAAGGACCTACTATGAAAAAATGTCAAGGAGGAACAAGAACATCCTCTTTGTTGTCAAAGATAGGTGAAGTAGTAACCTCCTCAAATACATGCCCATCAGAGAAAGGAGGAATCCTAGCTTCATCTAAACTCTTATGCACATAAGAGAGGTTTCTTTCAAGCTTCCCAATGGCTTGGGCAATAGGCTAAAATAACTTCTTTAGAAAAGAACTAATCTGAGCATCAAAGGATTTTGATCATCTCAACTAAGAAGATGCCTCCTTCTTTTGTTTTGGAGGTCTAGTGTTGGGTCCTACTTTAGCTACATGGGAAGTACTCCTCTTCTCCACATACTCACTAAGACTCCTTTTTCCTTTCAACAAAGGAAACTTTGGTATAGGTATGTCCCTTTGATGAATCAATAAGCTAATGAGGTAAGGGTCTCCAAGGATTCTCTCCTTAGCATAGAGGCTTAAAAAATCCCAATCAAGAGTGTGCCCAAAATCCAATGGTAACCCTATAAGCAAACAATATAGTAGAGATCCCTAGGGTACTACCAAATAACTATAGCTACCTCCCTTCACCATGATGTTATACAAAACAATGAGTGACAAGGTGGAGGCATCAAAAGTCATCTTGCTCCTCTCAATATGACCCCTATCAAATGACATATCTCTCCCAAATAAAACATCATAAAAGTCATCATGTTTTACAAGAATTATACCATTTATATAAATATATGCATAGACTTAATGGTAACCTAGAAGACATCAAAATTGAATATGCCCAAAATTGCATTCACAATTTAGGGAAAGACTTCAACAACAACCCCACTAACAATTGACATGGCTGCCCCAAAAATAGCATCTAAAATAATAATATTACAATAAAATTCCCTAATTAACACTTCAAGGACAAGAAATTCATGGAAATGAAGGTAGTCCACTTCAAAATCTTAAAGTAATCTAACAAAGCTTGTTGTTTATGAAGTGGAAAGGCAAGAGAATGATTAGAAACAATTATAGTGGTTCTAGTTGCTTCAAACCTGTGTTGGGTGCTTGTGCTTCAAAACTAACATGTTTAGGAAGGTAGTTCACTACTGGAACTACCTCTTGAACATTTCTTGCATGGTGCCCTAGACATTCCAACCTTCTTGTGGGTTATATCTAATTGAAATTACTGTAAATGATGGAGCCTTGGTTGTCTTTATGAGATAGATCTAAAGGAATACAAAAAAATTAGGAGTTTTTTCTCTTATAGTGATGAAAAATAAGGGCTTTTCAATGAGAAACAAGATTTTCTTTTTGACAAGAAGACGTCTTTCTTACATATTAAAGTTACAGAAGATGTCTTTTCCTTACAGAAGACATCTTTCCCATAATGATTAAAATATCATAGAGATGTCTTTGTTGGATCAAAGACATCTTTATAGACATGTCTTTCACTTTTAAAAGATGCCTTTCATCAAAAATAGGATGAGCTTTGGAAAGGATGCTAAAGGTCTATAGTGTTGATAAGAACTTGAAAACAAAAGAAAATTTACCTCTACCTACTTGTCATACTATCGAAAGGGAATGGAGCTTAGAGAGCTAGAGAATGAGTTTCCTCTTTTAAGAATTCTCCTCTCAACTTAACTTCTCCAATGTCTAAGACATGACTTCCTCTTATGAATCTGTTAGTAAAACTGTCTTGATGCCCTTGGTTCTATTGTTTAATTCTCCATTCATTTTTGACAAGTTTGGTCATCCAATCTCCTCTATGATCCTTCATAAAATCCTTTCTTGGTGTAATTTGATAAAACCAAGAATTTTTATGATATGAACAAGTACTTAAATGATATAACTTTAAGTTGCACTCGCACTGCTTATGCCTAAACTTACTACAATAATAGTATCTAACCCTCCTATTGTAGACAAAATGAGTAGAATGAGAATGATCAAACCTTTTATGAGTCTTTTGATGGGTAGAAGCTTCTTATGAAATGGTATCCCTTTTTGGTGATTCCTTTAGAAGGGATGATGGCCATGTAGACTCTTCTTTTTGGGAACAGCATCGAAGTTCACTTTTATCTTGTGGATTTCTTCCTTGTCCTAGTACCATTCAAAGGGACTCCTTTCCCTTTGTCAATCTTTCATTTATTAGTTTAACATCCATAACTTCCTCTTTGGCATGTTCTAAACATGAGGTTAGTTTCTCATTCTCAACCCTTAGGTCTGATAGTTGTTTATCAAGATTAGAAATATTCACATTTACAAAGGATATTTCATGATCTTTAGACTTAATCTGTTTAACTTAGTGTAAATATTTTGAAAATTTAAAAGTTCTTTACACAATAAATCAAACCTTTCATCATCATTTAGTTCATCATTTAATGAATCACCATCAGTGAGGACCATGTAGATGAGCTGAGAATTTTTCACATCTTCCTTCACTTCTTTTTCACTTTGCTTCTCATCATCCCAACTTGCATAGAAGTTGGTATTCTTTATCTCTTTAGTGGTTTTGTTCTTGAATTACATCCTAAAGCTATTAGGGCATTCAAAGGCCATGTGGCCTCTTCCACCACACACCCAACATTATATAGAAGAGAAATCTAAATTAGAATTTAAGAGATTATTACCTCTACAGATTAGTCATTGTAGCTACCTAGTCAGAAAGGCCATCTCATCTTCATTACCCTCACCATGCTGATTAAGCTCCTTCTCTTTTGAGGTAGTCTTCAAGGCAATGGGGCTTTCTTGAATAGCTCCTTCACTTATGAGATTCATTTCATAGGCGATGAGAGCAGTTTGAAGTTCCTCAAATTTTAGAGTTAAGAAATATTTGATTTCTTTCATGGATGTGACCTTTGGTCTAAACTCCAATTGTAGAGTTCTGATCATTTTGTTGATGTCATCACTTTCAAGCAAATCCTTTCTTATTCCTCTAACTACTACAACAAGATCATTAGCTCAAGAGAAATAATCTTTTAGTTACTCACCTTCTCTCATTTTGAGTTTATTGTATTCGCTTTGCAAAACTAATAATTTTAATTATTTAACAATAAATGTTCCTTTATAAGTAGCCTCTAAAGTTTTCCAAATTTCTTTGGCCATATTACATCCTACTACTCTATTAAATTTAGATTTATTCAATGCATAATATAAAAAAATTTTACTTTTAAATCAAACATGAACTTATCATTTTCCTCTTAAGACCATTTGTTGTGAAGCTTGATGATGCTGGTGGAGTTTTTTAATAGGTAGAGCATAAACTTCAAGCATTAACTCCCACACTTTGAATTCCATGGACTCAAAGAATCCTTGCATTCTAGCTTTCTAGTAGGTGAAGTCGAATCCATCAAACATGGATGGCTTTGTGTAATATGTCCCTTCCATTATTCACTCTTGAAGTTGATGATGATAGAGAGGAGTACCAAGCTCTAATACCACTTTGGATCATTGAACTTAGAAGGGGGGAGGGATGAATAAGTTCCCCAAATTAAAACTTTGTAACTCAAAAGCATACACACCAAATTTAAAGTGGTTCCCCAACTTGGGTAGTCCACACTTAAAGGGTAGATCTCTAGCACACCTCTAGACTTTGTTACTCTCAAATGTGGTTGAAGGATCCACACCTTGTACAGTCTTCAAGCCCTGCATTGGAGTGTTATGCTACAACACCAACCACTAAACCTTGTATGGTCCAGTTAGACTTGAAATATGGTTTTCAAGCTTCCACAACCTTTACAACTTTAAGCTCCACTTCGGAGGATTGTATCATAGTACCAACAACTCAATCCCACAACATCCTAACAAGCTCAAGCAATATTCCTTCTAACATGAAGCACATCAACTCCACAGGTCAACAAAGAACAATTACAAGGGATAGATATAACTTAGTTTGGTGATCCTTGTATGTTGAGGTATAGCACACTTTACAATGAACAAATGATGATACAATGAAGAGCAATAGAGATTTACAATGATAAACAAATGATTTTACAATGATTACACAATAGCTTGCCCATTTCCCAATGCATATGAGGTATTATTATAGCTACCATGTTTCTAAATCCATCTTGAAACTCATGCAACAACTAGGTAATGGTTACTAACGATCAAGAAAGACATATTCTTCATTCCTAAGAAGTCTTTCTATATTTTCCTTTAATTCTAGGAAGACATTTTTCTGAAATCTCCATTCTAGGAGATGTCTTTGTCTAATGGAAGATGTCTTTGTAGAACTTGCCTTTAGTTTGTGAAGATGTCTTTACCTAGTGGAAGACATCTCTGCCTGATGAAAGATAGTTGCTTTTTCTTGAAGACATCTTTACATATGTTCACAAAAAATTCTACTAAGACATCTACTATTTATTAGCGACATATTTCTTCATCTTCCTTTACATGATAAATTCTTCGTTGCTTGTCCAAAATCTTGTACAATCCAAGTTCTTCTCCTACAAGCTCAATAATCACACACACAGACAAATAGCCTTGTCTTCCATTATTCTTAATTTTTTGGCATACCAAAACCAAAAGGTCCACACCTTAATTATATTCTTTATCATGATTCTTATGAGTTTCATTGATAGGTGATGATTTTTCCTTCAGTGTAGAAGCCATATTATATTTTTTATGCTTTTAAGTATATATTTGCAAATTAAAGGAATTAATTCAAGTGTGAAAATAGACTTTGTAATTTTAATACAATGAACTCTATAAAATCAACTCCTAAGAAAACATTGACACTTCCTAGACAATGGTGCCAATGATGAGTGGCTAGGTATTTCAACACTTCACCATATAAGTCATAAGAATTCATGACTAGATTGTAATCTATGGATGGACAATGTAAGTATGCTAGTGGTTGATAGTTGGCTCATGATCATTATCTTCTTACTTTGAGCTATTAAAGTGTGAGTAGTATGATTTAACTCTCAAAGAGGTATATGATATCATGATGTTGTAGGCTCAAATTACTCCTAAGTGCTTCCATAATGAAAATAAAGTAAAATGTAAATCTAAGTGATACAAAAATGTAAATCTATCCTAGACTATGGTGATAAGCATCCATTCCTAGTTTGTTGTACATGCCTTGAGCTCATGTAACCACTACTAGGATTACCAAGTGAATTCACTATTGAGTAAATCAAGTGAAGTCACTATTGGATTACCAAACAATTACACTTAACACTTGAAAATAATTGTACTTATATTATCGTACTAATGGACATTGGAAAAATAAATTACTTAATAAAAGTAAATGGCTTAGTAATTGTAAATAACATAGAAAGGTAAAATTAATCTAAGTGAGATGTTGCAATGTTGAGAAATAATCTCGATCTTTAATTCTAGTTATGAATTATGCCCAAGTATAATCTACACTACGAGCATTCACTTCTAACTCTAACTCTAAGTGTAACCCATGGAAAGAAACTACAAAAATTTTGCTAAGTGTTATGCAAAAGTTATTTCAATAATGTGATGGTGGGTTAGTATATATAGTCATGACCTCGACCCATTACATTATATCTACAATGATGTAAGTAGAGTTATGACATCATAGATATGATATTGCATCACTTGACTAAATGGATTTTTATCACTCCTAAATTAAATAGAATTAGAAAATAAAGGTCATGAAGGATACCTTTAGTATTCATTACCATGTTTAGTTGTTCATCCTAAGGTTGATCCATTAATATATATAGTTGTCCCTACACCTCTACCACCACCATCTAAAATCATCTTATGTAAATATCTCTAATCATGTGTCTTGTCTACTACCCTTTGGTCTCTTTAGTTAATCTCTCATTTAATAGTTTGATTTTTCACTATCAAAATTGTTAGGATATTTCATTCTTCATTTTCTTACCTAATGATGAAACACTTATTATCATAGACTACAATATCTACAATATCATAGATGTGATGTCGTGTCTCAACATATGTTGTCGTAGATACGATGTAGTGGGTCATGGTCATATCTATAAATACGAACCCATTGTTACATTTAAATGAAGTTTAAGCCCAATACTTATTAAAATTATTGTAATTTATTTTATGGAAGTTAAAGTTAGTTGTAAATTCTTGTAGTGTGGTGAATTACAATTGTACAAAATCTTTATTCAAGTGGATTATTCATGAACAACAATAAAGATTAACATTTTTCTTCATCATTATAGCATCTCATATAGAATAGATTTTCTTTTCATGTTGTTTAGTTTTACTAAGTCATTTACATTTCTTGTGTCATTTACTATTTCAATGTTCATTAGTAATGTGGAATAAGTACAATTAGTTTCAAATGTAAAGTGTAATTATTTTTTAACCCAATAGTGAATTTACTTAATTCACTCAGTACTAAAGTTACTTTGTAATCCTAGTAATAGTTACATAAGCCCATAACGTGTATGGAAGACCAGGAATGAATATTTATCATCATAGGATAGAATAGCTTTACATTTTCTGCAAGGGTTGATAGAAGAAAATACATCTTGAGGACATGGAAGATGATGAAAAAGATAAAGAAAGAGAAATCAAGCATGAGAGAAGAGAAAATCATGAGAATCAAAGGGATCATTACTATAATAAAATATATGAACTTGAAGACTATGAAGAACTCCTACTAGCCACTTGCAATATGATTAATATCAAGAAAGCAATATACATTTCTACTATGCATCAAAGGGATAGCTACAACAAGAAACTTTATATGAATAATATTCCAAGTTTTGGAGGATATAACATAGATACATAACATCACCTTGAATTCTTCCATGATGCATGCATCCTACAGAATATAGAGAATGATTGATAGAAATTAAAGTTATCTATGAGAACACTCATTAAGAAAGTAGAAAGCTAGTGCATATCCTTAGAACTAGAATTAATTAGAAGATGAAGTACCATGGTAGAACTTTTCAATGAAAAATACCAAACTTATTCTAGAGTGTCAAACTTAGGAAAACAAATCCAAGGATGGAAGTAAGGGACACATGAATGCATTGATGTAGTAATGAGTAGATACTCTTCATTATTACATAGATGCCTAGGTTATGGATTTTTTCAAAGGCAATAACTATGACACATTATTGATGGGTTGAGAAATAAGACTAGAGAGACCCTTAGAGTATATGCCTAAGGAATATTATCAACAATGATAGCTCATTAGATTCAAAGGTTACTAGACTAAGTAGCGAAAGAAGAAGAATAGCTATGCAAAAGGGAGCCCGCTAAAGGGTACAATAGAGATCCAACCATTAGAAAAAGAGATCTAAGGATATGTGAAATGCAAGAAGAAGAACCCTTAGAAGATGTGATCTAGTGAAAGACTCTACCTACTTAGAAATTGATTAATGATATTGCAACAAAGGTAGAAAAAATGTGGGACTTTATGGATGAATTTTTTTTTACAGCATTGAAGATAGTAGTAAAGAAGACCAAACAAGCCTTTAACAAAAATAACAACATGAAGAAGTAAAAAGATAATGGATGTGAGAATTATTAAAATAAAGAATAAGTTGCTCTAATTAAGAAAATTACAAACTCAAGCTCTAAAGATGACAGTGGATGTAAACTATGCCAGTATAAATATCTTAAGGGATGTTATCCTATCATGGCCCACTTACAAGAGTCTAAGGCACACATACTAAATCTAAAGTTTGTCAAAAAAAAACAAATACCTAGATGATTACCTTGCCCACAAGGTAACTACAAGTAAACCTATCAAAAATAATATTATCCAATTAGGACTTATCCTCAACATTAAGAGTAATACTAATAGTAGTAGCAACAACCATAGTCATGGGAGATGTCATCACCAAGGCAACAATATCCATATTGATAACTAGATCCTTATGGATACTATGTACAACATTCTATATTTTCGAGAAGTACTCCTATTCATGCTTCTTCTTTCTACTATCTAGCAAAATACCACAAGCCCATAACCTCATGCATGGAGTCACAACATTACATGTTTCAACCAACAGTTGATCCATCTTATCAAGCTTCCAACCCTTTATCACCAATATCATTACTACAATGCAAGGGGAATTGCCAACACAACCATAAGAAAAAAAGTGCTACTATGGTAGTTAGTATATAAAAAGAAGATCATATCAGTAATACTACATGCAAATCTAGGAAATGTCCTTTTTTTAGGATAAGTCTAAAAAAGATTCGTAGAGTAGGAACTTCATCCATTCATGTTCCTCCTATAATAGATCCTTCTACAACCACCATGCTTCCAGAACAAGAAAACAAGAAGTTTACAATTTCCATGTTAACTAATAAAGTATTAGATTAGATAAAAGTAGGAACTCTTTCTAAGAAAAGAATAGATCTTAGAAATCCTTTGATTTATTTGCAAATTGCTGGAAATTCACCATGTAAAGGTTTACTAGACTCAAGTTCTAAAGTTAAGTTGACATCTCAAAAAACATATAAGACATGAAACCTATTTCCTTTAAAGAAGTGCGACATAAGACTAGAGCTTACAGATCAATCAGTCAACATTCCTTTGGGATAGGTAGAAGATGTGATGTCCACTATCAATGGATGGTCTTATTTAGTAAATTTTCTTGTGGTTGATGTGAAGAATTATAATGAAGACTTTCCTATCATTATGAGGAGAGCATGACTTAGCACAATTGATGCTAAACTTAGAATGAGAGACTTGTGCTTTGAAATTTCCAAGAAAGATGAGCAAGGAGCCATACATATGTAAAGAAATCCATGCATTACTTACGATGATGAAGGATGCAATTGTGGATCAAAATTTTAGATCATCAACATGATCTTTAGTCTAATCTACAAGAAATTTGAAAAACAAGTGTGTATGCAAAAACAAATAATGACTACTAAACTAAAAGATACATAGTTGTTAAGAATTGGAAACAAAAAACTACCCAAGACATGCATGAAAACATTCAAATTAGTTATTAACTCCTACCCTAATAAAATGAACCAAATTAAGAACTTACAAAAGGATGTCCTAAACCATGATCATACACCAACAATAATTAATGAACATGGAGACTCAAATCCTAAAATTAAAAATAAACAAGAAAACATAGTTGGACCTTCTAAAATAGAAAAACCCATCTTGTCCAACAAGATATATATCTCCAAATGATCAAAACTTGATTATCATCAATGTCACATGGGATAATAAATGAAAATATAAATTACTAAAGATGATAAACAAAAAAGCCTATTGTATGATCTTAAGGATCTAGGGTCCATTTTTGAACACTCATTCATGAGTTCAATCATGGGGAAGGTACATTGTATTGAATTAGGAATTGATAAGTACATTTTATTTTTTTTATCATTTTTTAATTTAAAATTTTTGTCATATTTTTCTTTATTTTTGGTATTTTCTATATTCTTTAATGTCTTTTCTATTCTTTCATATTTTTTATGTTTCTTATTATTTCCTCATTCTTTCAAATTCTTTATATGTTTTTCTATTCTTACATATTTTTCATTCTTTTTATAATTTTACTATTTCTCATGTACACATTTTTATTGATCTTTCTAATAAAATGTAAAGGAATAAGTAGGATGTAGTCAAAACAATAAAAATTTTACTCTACGATATCCAATCATTTAAAGGACCAACTGTATATATAGTGAGATCACATCATTCATCCACTCATTTCCAATACTAAGAGGTTCTTTCCATGAACATAATGACATTCTTTTCATAATAAAACTAAAATAAACTTGTGATCATTATGTCTAGATGGAAAAGTAAAGAACTAAGAGGGAATGAAATGGTGAGACATCAAGGAGATTTTTGAATTCTCTAAAGCTACTACTATGAGTCTTATTACATTGTGAAGTTGTATTATTTACTTGAGTTTTAACAAAAAATAGAAGCTTGTTTTGAAATAAGTGCTACCTTGCCATGTCACTAGAAAGACATGTTACCCATGCCTAAAGGTAGCTGACTTCTTAGAAATTTCAAGGTTTCTTCAACTCGCATTGGTTATGTGGGTAGAAAGACATGTTACCCATGCTTAGAGACACTCCTCTATCCAATGGTTAAGTCTCTTGTAAAATAAACTGTGTAAATACATTTCTTCCTTGTACCTCATTACCAAGTAATGATATTTCTTACAATTGTGATAGTCTTATGATTATTAGTTTTGGGATGATACAATGTAATATCACTGGTAAGTCGTATGAACTTAGTTTGGATTTTTGGCAGAAAGACTAATGATCATTTTAACCATGCATTACATACAAAATTCATTACACTTATGGTAATACACATCACATCCCATTTTTTGCAATCCCTGCTACTACCATTTCACCTCATTGTTATATATAATTATAATTTGATGGTTTTGTATAATATAGTGTTATTTTCTTATTTATGCAATACTAACATGTGTATTTTGTAAGACAACTATGATTTACATTCAACTCCTTGACCATCCACAAACACTTGTAGGTGTGGTTATACAAGGTAATTAAAGGCATGAGCCTACTTTTGGAAGGATCCACTTGTATAACTTTTGTGTTTCATACTTGATGATAACTTCCACATCATCTTGTATCTCCTAGATACTTTGGCAAATATCATTATTTCCTTACATATTCATACTCACTTATAAGTTCAACAATTTTGATCAAATCATCTTCAAAACTTAGTTAACTTTCTTTCTCAAACTCCTTCTTTAACATACTTTGAACACAAAATTCTCATATTGTAAGCATCATCTATGATTAAGAACCCTTTGGATCATCTTTACACCTTCCAAACTACCCATTCCATCAATTTTTTCCATTAAATTTTGTAAAAATTTAAAAAATTTCAATGATGATATTGTAGATATGATATATAAGGCCTTGCAATATTGCATAAAAAATGTTACATCTACAATATCACTCTTATAAAAATCTATGTGTGTGTGTGTGTGTGTGTGTGTGTGTGTGTGTGTGTGGATCATTAGGAAATTTGTCATTTCCATTATTTCATGCAATGGGAGATCATGTTATTTTTTCATCTAACAACCTTTAGAGCTCCATATCTTCCTCACCACATGTATGATTTGAGCCATACTTGATTCATTTTGCTCACGAAGTAACCATCTTAACCATGGGAAAGACCATTGTGCATAGTTTTTACAAATTGTGCTAAATTTTTATAACACTTGAAAGAACAATTAAGGGTAAGAAAAATAAGAAATAATAACATTATAATCTAACATAAGCCAACAAACTTAATAATTCTTTCTAATATCCATTCTAATACATTTTAAATAATAAATCAAAGATAGTGACTATAGGAAGAATTAGCTTCATTGAGAGTTGGAAGACAAGACCCTACACGACACATTGCACTTGACCAACTAGCACAATTTAGAGATGAACAAATTGGTCAATTAATGGCCAAACAAAAACAAATAAAGATGGAGAAAGAAAAGTTAGTGTGGAATTCCTTAGTAGCAGATGCCTAGACATACATCCATGCTAAGACCATTGCTACATTAGAAGAAGAAATTAAAATAATCACTGTAGAGAATTTAAGATTGATGGACATTGAAAAACAAAAAACATACTTGATGAAAGCATCCATAAGGTAAGAGAGAAATATGCTAGAGTCAACCTTGATATGAGACAATTTTTTGATAAAAATAGAATCTTATCAATGGAAGAAGTATGCACAATAAGACAAAAATCAACCATTAAAATCAGCACATGGGAAAATGAGGCCTAGAAACACAAAAGACTTAAGGAGCATTTCAAAGATCAAGTGGGCATGTATAAACAAACCAATGAAAAAGAGATCTAGATGGCCAAAGCCAAGATCAGTTTTATCACACAACAAACACCTAACTTGAAATCCATCCTGGATAGTTTTTCCCATGTTCATCAAGCATAACTAAATAACAAATACTTGCAAATTGAAGAGCTAACAAAATACATGGGGTTAGCATATCTCCATTACACTAACTCATCCATGTTAACAGTAGGTAGAACAAGGATAGAGTTGGAGGAGAAAATGACCAAAGTATATGTCATGTATAAGAAAGAGTTTTCAAAAAGGAAAGATACATAGTAGAAGCTTCACATTGTAAACTCTAAATTACAATTAGTCAAATCTACCTACCAAGATCAAATTGATATTGCAACAAATCTAGCCAAGAGAATGACTGATTATTAAGAACTACAAGAGATGAACAGAGCATTTGAGATAGAAATAACACCATTTTTAGCATGGTATGTTAATGCCAATAAAATGATTTCACAACTGTGATGTTCCTAGGAAGTGTTACTCTTGCAAATATTGTTGAATTCACATGTACAATGCATGATTCCAAAATAAAATAGCCTAATGAATTCTCTCAATGGTTTATCAATCTCGAGGCTTTTTGATGGAGTTTTTATAAAAGAATTTTTTTTGGCAAGGAATATTTGAAGATGGAAAATAATAATTTCTCTCAAATTATAAAGACTATGAAGAATTTTGAAGCTTTTAATTTTGTTTTACCTAATGATTTATATAAACCCCTGTTAAAAGATATGACTTCACAATACATATTTTGGAAAATTATTAGTTTGTTTGCTTGAATAAGTGTTTTACACTAGTGATTCACTATTCTTGAATGCTATGGAATTAATGTTTTGCATGCTCGCTGTTTTTATGAATCTTTTTTTCTTGTTGAATTGGAAAGTTCTAAAATGGTTGAGAAATCATTAGATCTTAAAATTTTTATGGATTAGAGTAATGCTTTTATTTCTTAGAAATGAAAAGTGGATTTTGATCCATATTCTTCTAATTATTCTAAAATTTTTTATTAGATTGAATTAGAAAATATTTCTCTAATTTTTCAAAGTGTTGAAAGCAAAATTATTAGTAGCATTAGCACAATCCTAAAGACAAAATCAAATACATTACTAAGCACAAATGTTTTCCCCAATATAAGAAGATAGAATTAAAAATTATGTTCGATAATCAATGTTTTCCCCAAAAAATTACATATTATAATTTATGTTGATGTTGCATCTATTATCATTGTGAAGGCCATGTTATTGGAATTTATCATTTTCTTAATAAAAAAATGATTCATGGGGAAAATAAATAATAATTTTCAAAAAAGGTAAATAATGGTATTTTTTAGTAAGCACAAATGAAATCTTCTTCAATAACTTGCTAACCTTTTACTAATCCTTTTAATTCTAAAGATGTTAGTAAATTCTTAATATCTAAATAGAATTCCTCTTTATAAAAAAAGAAATTTTATGTAAGGACCAGCAATGAAAATATTGATGTAGATGGATTTCACTCAGTGCAACATAAAAAGAAGAGGCCTACAATTACTACCTTTAACTTAAAAACCATAAAGGTATCTCCTTTTCTTTCTACTTCTATTATTGTTCCAAACACTTTTGTATTGAATACTACTTTTTTTCAGTTATTAGTGATATGGATTGTGAGAAAATGCTGAGCTTGTTAGTTTTATCATGAAATGTTTAGGACCTTTCTAATAAGTCTTAAGCAAAGATTACAAGGGAGTATCTTTCAAACAAGCATTTATATATAGATTTTCTTTCCTTACAAGAAATTAAGCTTTGAGCTTATGATATTGGTTGTGTTGGTAAATATATTTTTAAAAGTTGCATTGTTTTTCTTTTACTGTTCATAAAGTTAATAAAGGAGGTGTTGCAATTCTTGTTAATAAAAATTAAACTAGAAAAGTTTTGAATTCTAGTTTTGATAACCTTGGAAAAGTTATTTGGATTATTTGTTATAGTGAAAAAGATGACTTTGGACTATGTAATATTTATGCTCTTAATAATTCGAAAGATCAATCAAAGGTTTGAAAATATCTTCTATCTTTGAATTATTGGAGGCAATTTCAATGTGGTTGAAAGTCATTTAAATAAACTTGGTAGTCTTCCTTCTAATATAGCTTTTCAAGAAAAAGAAGATTGCTCTAATTTTAAAGAAAAATATATTCTTTCTAATGTTAGCTCTTTATTCTCATCTTATTTGAATGAAAAGCATTATATTTAGTGTAATTATCAACAAGGGAATGATACAATTTATTGTTGACTTGATAGATTTTATAGCTTTAATGTTTTTTTTGAAGCCTATAAGAAAAGTAGAAGTGCATACAAATGCTACTTTGTCATATCATTTTCCTATTAGCATTTTCTCTCTAGTATTAATTCTTCATCCTTTCAAAAGCACGAGTTTTTTGCTTGAATACTAATATATTCATAAGACCAAATGGGAAAATTATTTTGAAGTATTTATCAAATCCCAAAAGATATCCTATTGGTGATATTTATTAGATTGACTAGTTGCAATGAACAACTTGTAGAGTCAAAAATTTTGCTAGATGGTTTAGAAAGAAATTTGCTAAGCATAAGCATCAAATTGAAGAAGATCTTATAGAATTTGTAAAGCAAATGCAATTTCTTTTAGACTAGAATCCCTTTAATTTTGAAATTGAAAAAGCCTTAGCTAAAGCTCATTATGCCAAATAATGTCAAGATAATTTTGAAGCTAGAAATTTTATTACTAAAAGTTACATGGGTTGGCTAAAAATGGAAGATGAGTTTTACAAAGAATTTTTTCAATTTCTAAAAGGAAAGGATCAAGAAACTAAACTAAAATCACTTTATATATATGATTCCATAATTAAAAATCCTATGACTATTAATAGTTTTTTAGCAAATCATTTTTCTTTTGAAGGTTTTAGTAAGAAATCTCTTCAGGGATTCTAGTATGCATATTCCTTATCTTATAATAGAAGCACATCATAATATTCGTAAAATAGAAATTACAATAGAAGAAATCAAAGTAGTAACCTTTAGTTTAGCAGGTGATAAAGCTCTAGGTTTTGATGCACTTTTTATTGAATTTTTTAAGAAGTATTAGTAAATCATTGAAAATGATCTCTTTCATGTTTTTAAAGAAGCCATTAAAAAGGTTTATCTTGGTAAAAATATTAATAAAGGTATAATTCTTTTTCTTTCTAAGAATGGAAATCCTTAACATAATGATAACTAAAGGTATATTACTCTTCTTAATAGTACTTATAAAATTTTAGCTAAATGCATGACTTGTTAAATTTAGAATATTATTAAGATATCACTAGACATGAGTAGACTAATTTTGTTAAAGATAAACATATCTTAAATAGTGTTATTACTATTTGGGATGAAATGTAATGGGCTTATGATACTAACCAACACATTACTTTTATTAAGTTAGATTATGCCAAAGCTTATGACAAAATTGAATGGAATTTCATTATTTCTTTATCTCTATAGATTGGGATTTGATGATTATTTTATTTAACTTATCGATACCTTGTTCACTGATGCTAATGTTCAAGTTGCTTCTAATTTTGGATTAAGTTTCTTCTTCTCTTTTCAACAATTGGTTTGTCAAGGTTATCATCTATCTCCCAATCTTTTTATTATTACTACATATTTTCTTTCACATAATTTGTGTTATGATCTACAAAGGAATGTTATTACGGGAATTTCAATTAATAATCAAGGTTCACAATTACTTAACATGCACTTTGCAAATGATTCTTTTATTATGATCAATAATTCATGACAACATATCAATACTCTTTTAGCTAGAGTGAAGGATTAATGCATGTTATTTGGCTCTTAGATCAATTGGCAAAAATATTTTGTTTATTGTAATGGTAATGTTGATGAGTTAGTTATTATCAAGCCTTAAAAAATCTTCAAGAAAGATTCTATCTCCAAAATTTTAGGAATATCTTTTTCTTTTAAGCCTAATCTTACTATTTTATGGAATTATATAGTTGGTAAAATTGAAAAGAAGTTTCCTAAATGGAAAGAAAAAAATATCACCCTTGCTAGTAAAGTTTTAGTTATTAAGAAAATGCTTCAATCAACTCATGTTTATTACTCCAATTATTATGATGTTTCTAAAAATTCTTATAATAGAATTAATCATATCATTCATCAATTTCTTTAGTCTACTAAGCAACATAGAAAAGGTTTTTCTAAAATTGATTGGGATATTTGTACTAGTAGCAAGAAAGATAGAGTACTTAGGCTCATTAATTGTCATAACTAGGATATTTCTCTTGTAGGAAAATGAATTACAACGTAAATTAATGAAGATGATGTTTGGATGCTCTTGTTAAGAAGTAGACTTATATAAGAAACAATGAAGAATGATAACAGTTGATCTTCTAATGAGTTTCTTCACTGTCTTCTTTTTGCTAAAATCATTTTTATTCTTGGTTCTCTAATTTTCAAATAAATTTGAAAGACTTGGTGCAAGCTTAGTAAATATTAGAATTACAATCATATTACATTTTTAGAAGATATGCTTAAGCAAATTTGCCTATGGTGACTTCTTTTTAATAAAGGAGCTTGGACTACTAATGCATCTAGATTATGTACCACTTGGAGTAGAATTAGTATCACTATAGTTTATTATTTGCACATATCTGATAGATGGATTACTTGGAATGAAGCTTCTAGACTCTATGGTTTGAACAGAAAGAAGAAAAAGAGTTTTGAAAATTTAATTTTTAATCTTGAGAATTTATTTAAAGTTAACAACAATTTGTATTAGGTTTTTCCAAATATTTTTTGGAAGGATGGCAGAAATATTTTTCTTTGAAATTCAAAAGTTACTTATGAGATTATTACAAAGAATAAATTTAATCATAACAAATTCATTAAGTCCTAGAAAATGCAATTATCATCACACTTTTGGATGAAAAAAATAAAAGATACTTAGAAAGCTCCTACATTTCCTAAAATTTATATGTTTTTTATGGTGTCATATTCATCAAGGTATTTCTACCAGTACTCTTCTTAAACATATATAAAATATTTCTCTTCAATGTCCTTTTTGTAAAAGTGAAAACTCACATTTTTATGGGTTTTTTTTTTTGTGTCTTGTTGCTAAGCATGCTTGGAAATATATCTCTAGAATTTGTAACAACTTTTAACTAAGCATCAATAAAGTTATTTTTGGTGATTATCATGCTTTGTCTACTTCATTTCTTTACATTTGGAATTGTCTTTGATTTCTAGTAGCAAAAGCATAACTATGATCTCTCTTCAAGTATCCAATAATAGAATCTCAAAGATATTACTTTTCAAATACAACTTCAAGTAAAAAAGCTTCCAATGAAAGCTAAAAAATAATTTGTTTTCTACAATTTTAATTTCTTTTTACTTTAGATGCTCAAAAATAAAAAGATTTCATTATTTGTTGATATTTTTTCTTTATCTCTAATTGATTTATTCTTTTTTAAAGAGAGTTTTCTCCTTCTCTTTACAAAAAACCCTTTCATAAGAAGCAAAAACCTATAAGGTTGATTCTAAATAAGGCAAGACTTGATCCTTTTCTTACTCTAAAGAGGAGGATATTCAAGATTGGTTATAAGGATGAAAACCTAAAAAGATATCCCTAAAAACATTGGGCTTTTTCTTTAGACTCTCTATTTAATGATTTGATGTAGTCAAAAATTTTAAAATATTATCATTTATTTTTTTAAGGTCTAACATCCCATCCTCCCCTATAATTTTTGTAAATGATCAAGTAATGAACAAGGTAACTCTTTAATCTATATAGTGCTACAAATGTAAGAGCTATTGTTTCTTTATTATTAACATTTACGCATGTACTTTTCAAGCTCATTCCCATGACTTATATATAATTAAAGCCTAGGCTAACCTTAAAGGTAGTTGGTAAGATCCTCCATGGATGATTGGTGGAATAAGCACTTGTTTGGGATGTTCTTGATTGTACAGTTTTCTAATGTATTGGAATACTACCATGGATATCGTCATATGTCATTGTTAAGTTTGACTCTAGAATTATAACATCCCCAGACTTAGCATGTAAAAACATGGGCTAGATACATTAGGATTAATGGAAGTGTGAAAACGAGCATATAAAATCATAAAATAAAAATCAATAATAATAACCAAGATTAATAACTTCAACACATATTACCAAAGTCCATTACTTAGTCATATCCAAAACATATAACCAATCAATAGCCTTGAAATAAAAGAAACATCTAAAAAGCCTTAAATAATGATGATGATAACTATGGTGGTTTACATTGAGGGTTGTACATTATTCTCTTAATGACTCCCAATGCATCACTATAATCTTTAACCTTTTTTATTTATGTATACACATCAATATAACTTTCCTTTAGGGAATGTTTAATTTGGTTAGTTGCATCTACTAGTTTTTGCATCTATTTGGATGTTGAGCCAAGAGATTTTGAACTTGCAAAGATTTTACATCTTAAAGTTATATCTCAAAAGATTTTAAAACAAATATAAAAACGTGAATCTAGTGGCTCTAGCACAAATCCAATGTTTCACTCATAGTAAACAAAGAATTCTTTTTAAAATAATTCAAATATAGAATTTATAGATTTAATATCTATCAAATAAACATGATCTTAGTGACTTACTTGTTAGCATTGTTAGTTATTAGTGAGATCATTAAGGTTCAAAACATAAATAGATTTAAGATAACCCCCATTATTCAAGTTAGATGTTTCAAATGGATCCATCCCCATGAATGTAACTCCAAGGTTTATGAAAATGGATACCACAAACATCAATGAAAAGAACATAAAAATTTGCATTGAGATTACTATTACAAGAAGTAAAGATTCATATTTTTTAAAAATTCAGGACAACTTATTTTTGTTGAGAGACTAACTACTAATCATACAAAAAGGCTCTTCATTCATGATCTAGGTAATAGGTTTTTAAAAATAAAAAGAAGAAAAGGACAAGTGAAAGTAAAATTACAAAATGTGGAATTAAAGAGAGGGATAGGGTGTGGGGGGTAGGGCAATGGGCAAGGCACATTTAGGAGCTTCTTTCAAGGGTAATAATATAGACCTCAAGCTAAGCATCATTAGTGTAGATAAAAAATTGCCCAAAGGGGCTTAATATTACAAGGGGATTGCCCAAAATCAAAAACTAGCCTAGGGGTCTCAACATTACAAGGGGATTGTTCAAAATCAAAAACTAGCCTAGGGGTCTTAACATTACAAGGGTATTGCCCAAAATAAAAAACTATCCCATGGGTTAACATTACAAAGGGACCTCCCAAAATCAAAAACTAACTCAAAGGTCAAAATTGCAAAACCATAACTAGTATCAACACCAAAACTAAGACATAGGTTTTATTCTCATAAATAATGTTAATTAAAAAATTAGTTTTAGTTTCTTAACCCTCTAAAAGTCATTTTATTATAACGCTAAATTAGCTTTCTTGATCATGTAACCATAAATTATATTTCCTAAATATTTTTTGGTACATTTTCAATGTTGTTTTTGACTTTCTTCAAAACTATGTTAAGGCATTATAGCTATCCAACGAATCCTTTATGATTTCTTGGACATAATAAAAATTTCCAATTTTCATAAAAACTAGTTTAGAAGCTAAAGCTAAAATTCTTTTTATAGTGTCTAGAGATCCTTAGGATCTATTGGACAGAATAAATATACATAGTATGTATAGTAAACACTTCATCAATAAAGTTACCAAGATTCTTTGGTGCTATCTTGAAAAGCTTAGTTAAACTATTAGCTATAATTTTCCATATATGATGACTTTGCATAAGAATTAGACATTCCAAGAATATGTGATGTTCATCTTCAATTATCCTTTAATTGCATAAACGATGAGTTCTCTGTTCTCTTGGAATTTAGATTGATCTACCTATTTCAATTCTAAAATAATAGGAACCTAACTGATTTGACATTGTAGGTGATAGAATATAGAAGTAGATAAATACGCCACCTTTTTGTTGATGCCTCCTCTAATACTATCTAGGTAAAATTGTTTCTTTCATATTGGATTACTCCAGATGTGCAAAAGTGCCTTATTTCTAACACTCTTATAGAGCAACCTTATATCATAATGTAGGATATTCATTTTAATGTTTTTTTTTTTTGAGCCAAATCACTCCCTCATGGAACCACACTTTATGTTGTGTAGCAACTAAGAATTCCTTTGAAAAATTTAGTTGTGTTATAGAAAAGACTATGAACATATGCTACAAATTGATAAAGAGATTTTATCTTTAAAGGTATCATATCTACTTCAAGAAGCAAAAAATCATATTGTACCTACCTTTTAATGTAAAATTTTTCTATTAAAAAATGGTTCTAAAACTTCTTCTATTTTCTTCTAATATTTGCTAACAAGTCTAGGATCCCACATTACACATCCATACAGAAGAGTTGGTTGCACAATAGAACAAATCATTATTGTTTAATTTCCAAGGCTAAGATAGCTTCCTTCTCACATTTTTTTTTAAAAATCCAATAAGGCTCTCAATCCATTTACAATCCTTTCTTCAATTCACATCTTCAAACTATAATTGTGAGAAAGATTTAGACCAAGGTATCTATAAGTTAATGTTACATTTATTGGGTAATTTCCAATAGTGAAAGAGTAATTATTATTCTTAATGCTATACACCATGATTTTGGTTTTTTGCACATTAACTTTCATTCTTGATTGTTGGTAAAAATAATCCAAAAAATAAGCATTTGTTGTAGACTTTCCTTAGAGTTGGAGATGAGAGCTACATCATCAACATATAGCAAAAGGTTAACAAAGTGATCATTAATTTTAATAGAGTATCTACGTGAAATTTTTTCCATCTACTCCTCAAGTTCATCAATAAAAATGCTAGAAAGTGTGTGTAAAATAGGATAACCTTGTTTCACCTCAATATGATTATGTAATAAAACATTTTTATAGAAATGATAATTTATGGTCTATATATATACCCCTTGTTAAAGACTTTGAATATTAGCGAGCGAAGTGGAGTACCTATCTCTTGTAATCGCTTCCATAACTTGCTTTGAATAACTAAATCATATGCTTTAAAGATATCCACAAAGCAAGAAAAAAACAATCTTTTATTTTGCCCTTTTGCACAATGAATAAGATATTTCAAAATAATGAGGTAGTCAATAGTAAAATGGTGATATCTAAACCCAACTTGTAAATTGTTTTCTCTATATATTTTCTAATCTTCATCTCAAGAATATTTTCTAAAACCTTAGACAAAATATTGGGGACCATCATTTGAAGTGATGGTAAGGTGCTCATTTTTCAAGTCAAAGACCTAAGTTTGAGCTTGGGCATAGCCACTCAAAGAGGTTAAGCTTTCGCTCATCTACCAATCCTCCCAAGACTCTACTTAGTGAGATGAGCATTATAGCTCTAGGTGAAAATCCTTTTTTTAAAGCCAAAATATTATTTATTACACTTAACCTATGGTTATTTAAATCGAATCTATCTCCTTTTTAAAGAGAAAAATAGCCCTATTAATGCACAATTCTTTATGTAAAGTAATTTGAAAAGCATGATTTAGAGATCTACCATACCAAAGGTCCTCCCTAAGTTAGCATTTCTCCTTATAGTCCTATGGCATTAGCTATTTTACCTAAGGTGAGTCATTTGATGCCTTGCACAGTGTCCTTAAAGGAGATGAAAAGGTTGTCATTGTTCCACTAGGATCCTATCAACTCACCCTTGCCTTGAAACAAATTTTGATAAAATTGCATAGTATTTGTAAAGGAAAATTTTGGTTTCAGTCTTTTCCTTTGATGAAGCAACTTCTAGAAATTTCTTGTTTCTTTGGAGAAAAGTAGCTTATCTTTCTTTAACAAACTCTCTTTTTGTTTGAAATCAAATTCTTATATTGCCTAACACCTAACACCTATTGGAGATTTTTGTGTTTTTTAATTTAAGTCTTGTTGCCACACATTTAGAATCAAACCAAAGTTGGAACTATATTGATGCTTTTTTACAAACATGTTGGGCTACCACCACTAAAATTTCTTTAAGTTTTACATCAGGATTCTAATACTTTTGAACTTTTTTTTGAAAATTTAACTTGATTTTATTTATTATTTTGTAGGATACTGCCTTTCTTCGTTTTCTAGCATGCCGTAAATTTAGTACCGTGATTGATGGTCAGACTCAATCACCTCATCGCATACCTCACAGTGTTTAAAATAAGCCAGGCAGCCATGTGGAGTCTGAAAGCGTCGAGTCGAGTCGAGACTTGAGACAGATACGGATCAAGCACCGCTGGCAACACTTGCAGTGCTCACATTCATGTAACTGCACGTAAGCAAGCAAGAGCGTCAGTCATGGACGACATACCTGAAGTCTCTCTCTGTGCAGGAATGAATGAGTCCGCAAAAAGCGGTCTCACATTTGCTACCGTATCTGCAGGGCCTGGCTCTATAGAGCCAACAGACGGAGCTGCAACGCAGCTGCAGTCTCGTCTGCAATGGAAGGGGAGAAGAAGACAAAGCCGTTGCAAGGGAAAGGGGCGCTGGTAACAGGCGCGGGGAGCGGCATCGGCCGTGAAATCGCGCTCCGTCTGGCG
>MNCI01000987.1:8914-50218 GCA_015680685.1 Gnetum montanum
ATTAAAAGAATTGAATTTTCCCTGGTCCCGCTGACGTTATTGGTCCATGACTGCTGATGATATCCACTATTGGGTAGGAAGGCTGCAATCGCCACAAGAGAGGGAGAGAGAGAAAAAGAGAGAGAGACTACCTACTATAATCCACATAGGGTAGCAACTGCAATTCTCAAAGCCTACTGTCGTTTACCATCTTTATGCACTGTCGTAGAGAGGAAGATCGTCCACCCACGTCTACACCGCCGTGACAAGCTCCTGCCATCACTGAGACGACCTTCTACCTTGGACCCTCCTCAAAGATCAACTAGAAGCATGTAAAAAAAAAAGAAAATAAAAGAAGGAAACAATTGCTTAGTGGAGAGGAAGCTGCCCCTTCAAACTAATAGCCAGAGCCTGCTTTTGGGACCTGTCCCTCCTCCTCTAGCCCCCTTCTAGACTCCATTTTATAGCTACTGTGACCATCCATAATGATGGCTATGTTCTCTAATTTAAGTGCCCACTATGTCCATAACTTCCGAAGCATCTACCATTAATAACCATAACCACCACCATTAATAATTGTAATCGTCATCATTAATAATTGGTTCCACTACCATTAATAATTGTAACCGCCACGATTATTAATGATTGTAACTTAATAGTTTAAATGCCCACTACTTGCATGATTTTTATTATGGTGATTAAGAGAGAGAGATAGAGACATTGATAATCATGGCCCCATGAGAGCATGGGAGTGTTGACATCAACACACATAAGATTTTGGTACTTAATTACTTATCAATGGTGATGAGTGGCAAGGTATCCCTACACTCAACCATACGAATATGAGCATACATGCATGATCCAGTCAAATTCCAAGGATTAAGTGCTTATGCGCCTTTACAGAACCTGGGTGGGTTAGTCGATCATTATTTTCCCAAGCTTACTCGTATAGTGCAATTGTATGGTTAGGTAAACTTTAGGTATATGACTTTTATATATTTTTATGCTTTATGTCCTAGTGCTACAAAGGGAGAAGTGAGCTAATTAAGTAACCAATTTAATTTAACTAATCAACTATGCTCTAACTAGTCCTAACACCAGCATTCGTTTCCACTTGCTGTCCACATCTTGAACTTGTGCAACACTACTGGGATTACCAAACGCTAATTGCTACTAGGTTACCAAGTGTTCTATGCATGTTCGAAGTGGTCGTACTGAGTGTGCTTACTTGGGGGAGTTAACAAGGAAAGAGAGAGAACATTGATTAACTAAGTAAAGCATTCAATAACTGTAAATAACATTAAATAAGTGATTTTGAATATTGCAAGGTTTATCACAAAGTTCATCTTTATTTTTGGCCACAAGATGTGCTTAGGTACACAATGATTAAATAACTATCCGTTCACTTTATGACTCCTATTGCAAGCACTCAGAAATAATTCTAACTCTGAGAAGGAAAAAAAGAAAGAGTTTGGGTAAGAGACTAAGACTAATTAACTAAATATTGCCAAACCAAGTGTGCCCACCTCTTATTTATAGGTGACAAGATAGGACCCAATATTAGATGTCTGATATTACTTGGAAGGCTCTGATATCGCATACCCGATATCACAGCTCATCATACTCCCATGACTAAATAAAAACTCATCCTCGAGTTCCTTACAAAACATTGGAAAGGTATGAGATTATTGATTGAATAAGAACTAACAACGATAGGGAATAACAGATTCAAAGTGCCTGGTGAACGGATTGACAAACATATTATAACATTGGTGTTCACACCCTTTATGGTGAACACTATACATAGATGACATCCAGACCCTCATCCAACAACTTGAAGAGAAAGAGAGAGCAAAAAGAAAATGAGGCGCGTTGCTTCCAATGTCAGAAATGTGCACTCCGTTGTTCATCCATAGCCACATGACCAAAATTATTCCTTGCATAAATGCTCCAGCTCCAGTCCATCCTGAGTGCTTCCTCCTATCCTAGTCTATTGTTCATGTAATCGCCATCTATACACACAACATAGTCACAAATTAGCAAGGATAGATAATCCATAATGCAATTGATACCTTGCCTCAATATCAGTGCATTAGTTGGGTTATGGGTATGGAAAATACTGGGTTATAGGTTTATAACTGATAACAACCCAAGGTGTAGGGGTGAGATAGGTGATCGAATGGACAAATTTGTGATAGGGCCCCCATGACTAAGAGCGAACCTCCAGTAGCAATAGGGTGGAAAAACTAAAGGAACAATGAAGATGAGGTAAATAACAATGGTGAAGACAATAAGATGGATGTCATGGATAGGGATGAAACAAGAAATGGTTGATTGCAAAGAACATTTAAGGAAAAGAACTTAACAATTGCACCCCAAAAAAATGCTAGTGGGTCCTCCCCAAAGCAGACTCATGCCTTTCATGCCCTAACAGACCTAAACACCAAAGAGTTCGTAGGCTCTTGGAATGAAATATGGAAACAAAGGTTAAGAACTTACCCACAAGAGTTTACCGAAGACTAACAATGCATCAACCAAGATGTAGACTATTCATAAAACTAGCAATGAGGTGGAATATGGAAAGAAATATGGAAAGGGAGGAGGAAATGGAATGGAATCCCAAGAGCAAAGTTGTGTAAAGTCCCTTTTGTATTATGTGGTTAAGGTGACCAAATAAAATTCATCCCAAGTCTGGACTCACCAACCACATCCAGTGACCTCGCATCAACACATTTGACCAACCCATCCTCATGAAGCAACAAGAATGCATCCATCAAGTCACCACCATTCCAAGGAGAGAAAGATAGGAAAGTAGGAAGCCAAAAAGGGCTTTGGGTAGAGAGAACTTTTAGGCATGGGTAACATGTCTTTCTAATGCCATAACTAGTGTTTGTAGCCCATGTTTTTTTATTATGTCTAAGGGGTATGCTTTGAATTCTCACTAGTTTTTTTTTTTTTTGCATGAGACCCACACCATGCAACGACTTATTTAGATTCATTCAACTTCTTAATATTTATTCAATAGCAGAATGGCAGAAAACCCATGAAAAGCATCCAAGTACCCAAGAGAATAGCCAGCACAAATGCATCAAATCCCCTTGAGGTCATACCCTTTTCAACCATTGAATCCTTCCTTGGTTTGAAGAATACCAAGTCACCAATTCATTACTAAGTTTATTTAGAAAAAGGGACAATACAATTCGAAAGCCAAAGGAAACCATAGCATTGAATGGATGAATGAACGATGTGGACTCATTGCCTATTTTATCAAAAGAACCATATCTTAGTATCAATATTGAAAATCAAAGGTAAAAACCGAACATTAGAAATCAAAATTATTATAGTCCAACCCACCATTATGAGCACTTATTATATGACAAATTAAAGTAAATCAAACAAAGAAATATTAAGAATGTGAACAATGGTGTAAAATAAAAATAAGTAAAACAAAAATACAAAAAGAGTTGAGGGCTTAGAATGGTTAGCATTGATGGCCATCTCCCCCATGACTGAGTTGGAAGGAGGATATCCGAAATAGTGAGTAGGGTTGTCCACCAATAGAGGTAGTATGGATACTGGCTGTTCTAGGCTCATGGAAAGATTTGGTTTGTTAGATGTTGACCAAAAATATCTTATCTGGGCTCTCAGGTTTGTAAATCATCATGGCTCCTGAAGGAAAAGTTGCATGAATAATATAAGGTCCTTCCCATAGTGTTTAAAATTTAGTGCATTGTGGCACGTGTGCGGGGTTCCAACAAAGAACCTTATCTCCTAGTTGGTACTTAACTTTTCTAATTTTCAAGTCATGACATCATTTATTAAAAGCCTTATGCAATTCATTAAATGACAGGGTGACTAATCGGTTCTCATCTAGCAAGTTAAGGTTCATTAACCATTCTTTTTATGTTAGATTAAGGTCAAGGTTGAGATCACACGTTGTAGATAGTATACAAAGTTCTGCTTGAATAGGAAGCATTGGGAGTTTTCCATACACTAACTTGTATGGAGAGTAGCCTATAGGAAGTTTCCATGTAGAGTAATATGCCCAAAGAGCATAGTTCAATTTGGTGCTCTAGTCTCACATATATTTGCTAATCTTGCATGGTTCTTGTCAATATTTTTGTAATCTTCCTATTGGTTACTTTGGCTTAATCATTCACTTGAGGGTGGTATGGTGTAGTCAGTTTGTGTTCAACTCCTAAGCGTTGCATAAATTTTTGAAAAGTTGCACCTGTAAAATGTGTGCCATTTTCAGCAATAAGTGCACAAGGCACACCAAACCTATTAATGATTTATTGTTGAACAAATCGTGTAGCAGTAGATGATGTACAATCCATAACAATGGCTGCTTCTGCCCACTTTGTGAAATAGTCAATAGCAACAACAATGTAGGCGTTTCCATTGGACATTGGTGTAATAGGCCCCATAAAATCAATTCTCCATATGTCTAAGGGTTCTAAAGGTTGAATCCATTGTTGTGAACCCTCCATCCTAGCAGTCAATCCCCTATCATGTTGGCAGTGCTCACAAGATTGGATGAAATGATGAGCATCCTAAAATAATGTAGGCCAATAATATCTTGTAAGCAAGATTTTAATGGTTGTTCATCTCCCAGCATAATGACCCCCACAAGGGTTTTCATGTGCATCTTGGAGAACTCTTAATTAATCTACATCGAGAACACACCATCGAACCAAGTCATTAGGACATACCTTATAAAGGTGTCCATTGATTTCCATGAAATATTTTGCTCAGAGAAGAAATTATTGTTTCTTTTTAGTGTCTAACTCTTGTGGTGGTTGTTGTGTAAGGAGATAGGTAAGAATGCTACTATATCAATTTTTTTCCATGGTTAATTGATTATTTACTACACTTGCAAAGAGGTAATCATCAGAAAAGCAATCAGAAAGTGGATATTCATCCTCTTTGTTGTCCCATCTTAACCGAGATAAATGATCAGCAACAACATTCTGGGTGCCTTTATGATCTATCATTGTAATATTGAACTCTTGTAAGATTATGAGCCATTGTATGATGCGAGGGGTCATCGTTGGTTTATTCAGCAAGAACAGAATTGCACTATGGTCTATGTGTACAAATACCTTATAGCTCAATACATAGTGCCTAAACTTATCTAGTGCAAACACCACAACCATTAATTCCTTTTCCATTGTGATGTAGTTGAGTTATGCACCAGCAATACTCCTACTTGCATAGTGGATGTAATAAGGACATTTTTGATCTTCTAACTATGTAAGTACAACTCCTAAAGCATAGTTGGATATGTTAGTCATGATGTGGAATGGTCTAGACTCATAAGGAGCTTGTAGAATAGGTGTTTCTACAAGCTTCTGTTTCAAAGTTTGAAAAGCTAACTCACATTCTCTGGTCCATTCAAAAGGAACATCCTTTTTCATTAGTTCAACTAATGGTTTTTGAACCCTTGAAAAGTTCTCTATGAATCTTCTATAATAGCCAATGTGTCTAAGGAATGATCAGATGTCTTTTACAGTTTCAGGTTGGTGCATGATTCCTTGGATGACTTTGATCTTTTTGGGGTCTACCTCTATCCTTGTTTGTGAAATTGTGTGCCCTAATACTACACCTTCTTGAACCATTAAATGGCTTTTTTGCTAATTGAACCTTAAGTTGGTTTCAACACATCATTTTAGTACTTGCTCTAATCGGTCCAATGCTTGATCAAAGTTCGCTCCGTAGGTGGAGAAATCATCCATGAAGGCTTCTATACCATTCCCTATTTGCTGCTGAAAGATACTTAGAACCAAACATTGAAATGTTGTAGGGGCATTGCACAAGCCAAACAACATCTGTTTGTATGCAAATGTCCCCTAAGGATTTGTGAATGTGGTCTTGGCTTGGTCTTCTGGTGCTATTTGGATTTGGTTGTATCTACTATACCCATCCAAGAAACTATAGTAGTGATGCCTTGTAATGGTGTCTAAGACCTAGTCGAAGAATGGCAATGGAAAGTTGTCTTTGAATGTTGCCATGTTCAGTAGCCTAAAGTCTATACACACCCTCCATGTACTCCCCTTTGGGAACAATGACTAAGGGACTAACCCATTCACTATCAAAAATGGGGTAGATGAACCTAGCTTTTAAAAGTTGTTCAATTTCTTCTTTAACCACTTGCTTTAGCTTTGGGTTCAATCACCTCTACGGTTGTTGTCGAGGCTTCATGGAGGGATCAGTGTAAATCCTATGTTTGCATATCCTAGGGTCTATTCTAGTTAATTCAGGATATGACCAAGTGAATGCTTTCAACCATTTGTTCACCATTTTCAGCAGTCTCTCTTTTTGTCGAGGATGGAGCCTAGCATTAATAATTACCAATTTTCCATTTTTGAGAAATGTGTACTCCATACCGATGGGCAAAAATTTTAACTCTAGGGACTCTTGCTTAAAGTTGTCAAGGATTTCCAACTTCCCCTAGTTGATATTTTCAATGTCAAGAGTTGGAAGTTGGCGATGGACTTGCTCTAATGTGTCTATGCTATCGATGTAAGCGCAAGTCAAACCCTCAGTTGGTTCCATGCATATAGTTGAGTTGCTCTCTTGGCCAACTATCAACCAGTAGATGTCTTCCTATCTTGTGGATGCTACATACAGACATTTTTGTATGTTAGTTACTTGTGCACACTGGTTGTATGCAAGCAATATTAAACATTGTACAAACTAGGACTTCTGCACACAACTACACCCTATGTCACTATATGCTATGCATGAAACTTTCTTCTTCTTAATCTTTCCAAATGTATTTTCCTTTGATATTTCTAAGGAAAGATCTTGTATTCCTAGGCATGCATCAATTCTGCTTAGCCATGCTCTTCCCATTATGATAGGGAAGTCTCCCTTATAGTTGTTGACTTGAATCACTAGGAAGTTAGCTGGATACGACCATCCAAAAATAGTGGTAACAATGTCCTCCACTAGTCCTAATGGAATAGTGATGGACTGGTTGGCCAGCTCGAAACAAATGTTACTCTTTTTAAGTGGAGTTAGGTTCCAGGCTTTATACATTTCTTAAGAGATTAAGTTGATACTAGAACCTAAATCTAAAAGAGCTTTGCATAGGTCATTCCCAGTGATTTGTAAATATATAAGAGGACTCCCAGGATCAGAGAATATCCTAGGAAGATGTCCAACCTTAATCCAATTGGTAATGGCATGTATCAACATGACCATGTGCATTGAATGTGGCCTTTCGTTTGAAGGGAGTTCTAAAGTTTTGAATGATGGTGAGGCATTTGGACAATTAGCTGCTTGTGATTGTAAGGGCTTGGTTGGACTATTGGTTCTAAAGAAAGGTATCTTCTTTATGCAATTGTTTGAACCAATAGAAGGGTGAGAATTAATAGCCCTTGTAGCGTTACGTTGCTGTGGCTGGGTAGGGAGCTCACCCTGCATGACTAGAGTAGGTGGTAATGGAGTTAAGGGTGGAATAGATGTAGTTGGATGAGAAGGATAGTATGTTTGTGGAACATCTCTCCTAGGAGAAGGAGTTCTATAATTGTGTTGTCCGAAATTGTCGGCGTAAGGCTGGAGGGAAAAAAACGAACTCCAAAATATCTCCGGAGAGACACAGACGACCTTGCCTTCGTGCGAGGGCAAGCTAGAAAAACAAAGGCAGAGTGCCTTGGATGGTCTGTGCGTAGATCAACCAAGAACTTCCCTGAGTGTACACTACGTCTAGCGCTGGGGTTATCGTAAATGATGTAAACGGAATGCAAACGGAATGCAAACAACGACACAAAATGCAAATAGAGCGCAAAGCATAAATAGAGATTGAATTATAAAGGAAGTGTAAACAGAGCTATATGATAAACAAAACATCAACAGATTAAACAATATGAATGGAAGGAAATAATGAAACTATATTGTATTAATTGACAAAATGTGCACTAGTCAAAACGTAGTTGCATGTCTAGATTGTAAGTCATACATTAAGGTCCAATGTGAGATGTTTGTAGGCACTGGGGATCATGTGCGTCTGGGCTCAGGATTACTAGTTTTCTTGCTTCAAAATTACCAACCTCGCTTATGTTAATGAATAGGGTATTTATACATTTTTCTAGGCTCGGAAGTAGGATTTGTGAATGAGATCAATGGCTATGAGACAAGAGAAAAACATATCATGTGACAGGTGTACATGGGTAGACTACGTTCTGGACCAGATGCACTGTATCTTACAATCACCAGCTAGCTTACATCCATGGAAGTAGCATAAGATCTTGACAAGCTCACAGATGGTGAGGCTTACAATGAAAATTTACAATGGATTCCAAGAGGGATTGACGCTGGCTCGCTTGAAAATTCATGATCCTTTGAATCAGCTGCTGTAGGATGTCGATTTGAATGCTTTGGTGGTTGTTTGAGGCATATCTGCTTCACTAGGGCTCCCAGCATCAGTTAATTTGGTTCTGGTGTGTCCTCAGCATGTGTCGGAAGTGCTTTTTCATGGTTGTGACCAATGCTCACGCTGGGCTCACGCCGCCAGTGTGACCTCAGCGTGACCAACTAGAAGTGACACATTTTGAGCTGAATCTTGACCTCTGATGCTTATTCTTTGAGGTGCAACTGCTACCTACTCTCCAGGGTGGCTTGGATGTTGAATTTGAATCTATTTTTACATCGATTTGAGCCACTTTTGACAGGTCACGCTAGGCTCATGCTATCAGCATGACCTCAGCGTGACTCCAGCGTGACCTCAGTGTGACCTAGCCAAAATGCCATGTTTCATGCCCAAATTTTGATTTTCTGGAGCCTGTGAACAAGTAGAACTATTGCATGTCCTTGGGGGTTGAGTTGATGCTAAAAATTATGCTTGAGACTGCTTGATTTGACCTATTTTGTTTGGTCACACTGGGCTCACACTGTCAGCGTGACCCCAACATGACCCCAGCATGACTTGGGCATGAGTAAAAAAATCATATGATTTTGAGCTTAATTTTTGAGGTTTTGGAGGTCGGGAGCTGCAATGAACATTATTGAAGCTCAAGGGGAGTCCGCGTGCTTGAATTCAGATTGTTTGAACTTGGTTTCAGGGCTCTGAAAGTTGGTCAAGCTATATTCACCTTGTACTCACATTGGGCAGTGTGACCTCAGCGTGAATGGCAAGATTCATGCGATTTTGACTTGAAATCTTGGGTTCTGGGTGCTGAAGCTTGTAGTGATCATCAGTGGGCCCCAAAGGAGGCCTTGCCCATTTAAATTAGGATCATTTTGACCTGATTTTGAAATTATCAGGGTTGGTTATGTGAGGGTAGTTAGCTTGAGAGTATAAGCATGAGTTTCATGCCTTAGTCAAGTTTTATTCTTGCCAAAACTGAGGAAGCTCCAAATTGTTCTTGCTTCAAAGTGTTGAGCTAAAATTTTGTGGTGTTTCATTGGCCCCTCTTTGTTGATTTCTAGAGGAATCCACCTAAGAGACATCGACAAAGAAGTGCAAAACACCATGAACAACCAAGTACCAACATTAACCGTCAGCCCTTGGCCGGATGTCATTGCACCATGTTCAAAAGTACATTGGGTTGAGGGAAAGTGGTTCAAGATGCATAGGATTGTAATTGGGAGAAGTTAGGAATTGATCAAAGGGGATAGTTGTTGTTGGAATTGTGGGAGAAGTATGCTCTCACGTGAATGAGCTAGTTTTCAGTCCTTGTCAACAGCCAATGTATAGCAGACTTGGAACCAAGGCATAGGAGGAGCGTTCTTTAGAGAAACGGGACCCTTGTGTCGCATTCAAGGAAGTCCGTTGTAAATAGCCAAAGCCACGCGATGATGCACAACATGATCTTTTGGGACACGAGTGTTTTTCCAAGACAATTTCCTTCTTGCCTAGGGCTTGTATGAGAAGAGCCAATGGTCTTTATTCTATGATGTCAACAGGGTCATGAAGATATTTTCTGTGCATTTTTCCTTTTGACCTTTTTCTTTTTTTTTGTTTCTTCTTTTCTTTTACTTTTTCTTTGTTTTTTCTTTCTTTTTCTTTTTGGTCTTTTTGAAAGAGCCTATTTTTTGTGCCTTACTCATGTTCGAGCACTTGCATTCTGTGTCATGCACCATGTACTATGTTTTGTGTTGCAACTGCTTAGAGGATTGCAATGTGCAACAACATAGCAAGAGCTTTGGGGGAGTGGAATGTATCTAGGGAATATAATTAAATAGGATAATTGGGACATGATGGAGAAATAGGGGATGTATCAAGAGTTGGGAATGTACTTGTGAACGGATTGATTAACCTAGTTATGTGCGTTAGGAAGAATGTGATACCCTGTTATCATGATGAAGTGCATCTGTGTATGAACGCCTCAAGTGTATCATCCTGCAAACACAACTCCAAGAGGATAGGAAAACCCACAAATGATTTAGTTAGGTAAACACTTTAAGCTTGAATGTAGCCAATGGAACGGAGCCATCATGTGGAGTTTCAAAGCACACAAAATCTTGAACAACATCAGTTTCATCAAGGTCAATGTGATAGGTCATGCAACAAGTTTTTTGGTGAGCACATACAATCGATCGTAGCAACATGCCTTTTCAAATAATGTCAGGTTGTTGATGGAGTCACCAGTTTATAGTCTTAGCGAACTGTTTGTGGATTAGTTTCATGTCATAATCCTTTGGACGTTGCTTGTTTATCATTGTAGTGGATGGTGCATTACTAGTTTATAGTCGTGGCAAACGATGAAGAGGTAGGCTAGTTTATAGTCTTAGTGGACTTTGGTGAATGAGCATGGCAGTTTAATGTCATACCAGATAGAGTTCTGTGGTGTCAGTTTATTGTCATGATGCTAGGACGTTCTGTGGTGCTAGTTTTAAGTCATAGCTCTAGGACTATTTTGTGGTATCATTTTTAGGTCATGATGCCAGGACCAAAACGTACCTTGAGCTCACCAGACGTGGAATGGTTTCAGGTACATATGATTCATAGTATTGGTGAACTCGTTTCCTTCCATGTCGACGAGTTTGAATGCCCCATTATCGTATGCTTTGGTGACCAAGTAAGGCCCTTCCTAGCTAGCTGAGAATTTTTTCGAGTGGTCATGGAACACCTTGAGAACTAGGTCACCTTCCTTGTTCGGATGCTTATGTGAATCGTGTCAATGACATCGCCGGTGTTGTCTTTGGTACCATTCGATTTGATCAAGTGCTTGCGCCCTTTCTTCCTCCATCGAGTCAAGATCAACAATGCGTAGCTCATTGTTTTGACCTTCATCGAGGAGGCTAGAGAGTGTTATCCACAATGAGGGAACCTGTAACTCCAAAGGTAACATAGCTTTAGATTCGTATACAAGGCTATATGATGTCTTACTTGTGGATGTTCGATGCGTTGTTCGGTATGCCCATAATGCATAGATTAACTGCTCATGCCATCATCTCTTGCTTTGATTCAACATCTTTTTGAGCACCATGATGATCATTTTATTCATAGACTCTACTTGGCCATTGCTCTGTGGGTAGTATGGTGATGAAAATGATTATTTAATACCTAGGCTTTCACAGAAGCTTTTAGTATCCATACTGCTAAATTGTGGTCCATTATCGATAACTATGGTCATCGGGATACCAAAGCAAGTCACGATGTTTTCTAATATGAAATTGTTGACATGTTTAGACGTGGTTTTCCTAAGAGGAACAGCTTCCACCCATTTTGTAAAATATTCGATTGCCATGATGATAAAGCTATGTCCTTTTGAAGATGGTGGTGTTATCAGTCTAATGATGTCTAATCTCCATCTTTGGAATGGCCATGTGATTTGTGCAGTATGCAACTCATTAGGTGACACATGTATTAGGTTACCATGCTTTTGGCAAGTGTTACATTTTCTGACCCTAGAGAAACAATCGTACTCCATGTGTGACCAGTAGTAGCCCAAATGTCTAATTTTCATTGTCATTGCTTTGGGTGCTATATGCCCTCTGCAAAGTCCTTTGTAAACCTGTTCCACGATTGTTTGACCATTGATGCTATCAACGCATACTTAAAAAATGCCTTCATAGGATCTGCGACATAATGTGTCTCCTATTAATGCGTATTATCGAGAGTGTTTTCATACTATGTCCTTTTGAGAACTCGTCAAATGTTATGATGGTTCGCCTTGTAGAAGGTACTCTTGTATGTTGTCATACCATTCTATCGCTTGTGTAGTACTAACAGATGCTATGGGTATTTCATCGAGAGCATGTGTTACAGGTTTGGTACAATTTGTTATGGAACTAGGTAACATATGGAACATCTCAGGTGTCATGTTTCAGGCCAATGTAGCAAGTGCGTCGGAGATGGTATTTTCGTTCCTAGAAATGTGTTCCACATCTATGTTAGTCAATTGTTTTAGCAAGTTCTTAGTCAGGTCATAGTATGGTTGCAAATGAGAGGCTTTGCATGTGTAAACCTCCGTGACTTAATTGATTACTAATTATGAGTCACCTTGAACTACAAGACGTGTGATTCCCAAAGTTAGTGCTATCATAAGACCTCTAAGAAGACCTTCATACTCTGCCACATTGTTGGTGCAAGGGAATGTTAGCCGATAGGCAAAGGGTCGAATTTCTCTTGAAGGATGTGTTATGATGGCTGCGACACTTCCTCCTTGAGAGGTAGATGCTCCATCGAAGTACAAGATTGCATCGTAGTTATCGGGCACTGTGTCTATGTTGTTAATATTTTCATCAGGGAATGCGAGGTTGATTGTCGATTGATCTTGTGTTGGTGAGGTGGTTAGTTGATTGACTACCACTTGACCCTTAGTGGAGGATTGAGTTACATAGTGTAGGTCAAATTCTGCAATCATCGCCTTCCATCTAGCTATCCTACTTAATTCATAGATGTTATTAGTGATAGTTTGAAGCATATTATCTTTGCAAATGATATTGACTTGATTGCGAAAGAGGTAATGTCACCACTTTTTNTCTGCAATCATCGCCTTCCATCTAGCTATCCTACTTAATTCATAGATGTTATTAGTGATAGTTCGAAGCATATTATCTTTGCAAATGATATTGACTTGATTGCGAAAGAGGTAATGTCACCACTTTTTTAAGGAAAAGAACAGGGCAAGACAAGATCTCTCCATGTCGTTGTATCGTTGTTCATAGGAAAATAAGGCATGGCTTAAATAGTAAATGGGGATCTCAGCTCCATCTTCTTGTTTTTTGCAAAGCATTGATGCAATGGATGAGTCATATGAAGCGAGGTAGATGTAAAAATGTTTATTGCTTTGCAGGGGGTGAACTGTCAGCAGTTGAGCTAGCTCCATTTTTATGTTCTCAAAGGCTTCTTGGCATTGTTGAGTCCATTGAAAATGGACATTCTTTCATAGTAAATGTTGCATAGGTTTTAACTTGTTTGTCGATTTTGTGATAAAGTGTCTGATGAATTGCAATCTACCTTGCAGGCTATGTAGTTTGGTAAGGTTATTAGGTGGTTGCATGCTAGTTATTGCTTTAACCTTATTGGGGTCTACTCGTATCCCTATTTCTAAGACTATGAAGCTAAGCATTTTTCCTGTTTTAACTCCAAAGACGCATTTCTTTGGGTTAAGTCTAAGGTCATACTTGAGACAACATTTGAGTATTGAGTCTAGGTGCTTTGCGTGTTGCTCGGTTGTTTTGGACTTGACTGGGATGTCGTCTACATAATCGTTGAGCGAATCAAGAATATAATTGCTAAATATATATGTCATTGCTCATTGATATGTAGTGCCTACATTTTTGAGATCGAATGGCATCATTGTATAACAGAACGTGCTCCAAGGTGTCATGAAGGTCATCTTGAGTTGGTGTTCTGGGTTGATCCTGATTTGGTTGTATCCTGAGAATCCATCCATAAAGGATAACAATGCATGTGCAATAGTTGAATCAACAAGCTGATCAATACTGGGTAGCGGGAAATCATCCTTTATAGTGGCTACGTTGAGGTCACGAAAGTCAATGCATTTGCGAATGTTGTTGTTCTTCTTGGGAACTACAACAATGTTGGATACCCAATTGGCTTGGTAGAGCTTCGTGATTTCATTACAAACTACCAACGCTACCTCAAGTTTAACCTTTCATGCTTTTTGCTTTATTGGTCTAAGTTTTTCATCGAGGATGATGTTATGTTGGATGATTCGAGGGTCCAATCCTAGCATATTGGTATATGACCAAGAGAATGTTTTGATGTTGTTCTTAAGCACTTGTGTAATTTCATTGGCAAGTTGTGGATTTAGTAGAGTACTCAGTTTTAATGTTTTAACTTCGCCACTAGACATAGTGATGGGGACTTTGATGAGGGGATCTTCGGTGACATTGTCAACTTCTAAGTCCAAATTTTTAGTCATACCCTCAGGGCAGTCTAATGTTTCTTGAGTGGATGCCATGAAATTAGCCTGAGTACATGAGTCTAGATGTAAGGATTCTAGATTAATCGTTCTTTTTATGGCCCTGTGAGGTCCATTGATAGACAATGTTGAAAAGAGGTTCTTGTTGTACATGTGCTTGTTCCTGCCAATTTAAACCAGGAGCACCATGAGCACTATGAGTGAGGTTTTCTTGACGGACAAGTTACTAAATATAAATTAGCTTCGTTTAATTTATGTCCTGATGAAATTACAGAATTTAGGGGTAGTTTAATGTCATACCAAGACTGCATGGTAGTTTTAGGCCTTACCGGGCCACGTAGTGTTCATATTTCCTGTGAATACTAACGCTGTAATTTAATTTTTGATTTTTTTATTTTTGTTTTTGAGTTTTTAATTTTCATGCTTCGTTTTGTCTTTAATGTTTAGGCATTAATGCATAGAAAAGGAACAAAAAAAAAACTATCTTTAGAGCATGATAATGAGGACAATATGAGAAGTAATAAAAATAATAAAATTAAAGTTACAAATAAAACTTCCAATAAGAAAAAATGGAATGCAGACACGTGGGATAAGTTAAGATAGGGTAAAAGGGGATTGAAGCATCAAAGCGTGAGTAACCAGGTGTTCAGTGCAACATGAGCAATAAGGAGTGCAGGTAGCGTGAGTTAGAGGGATTAGCAGTGTGAGCAACAGGAAGTGTTGGCAGGGCAGCGTGACCGCGGTACAGGGTGTGAGCGGTGTGAGCGTGAGTAATGATGATGAAGGGGAAAGAGAAAATAAGTGAATGCAAGGGGAAGAAATAGGCTAGCTTATCATTCGTGGAGGAGAGCAAACAATTTCTTTAACTCCTTCCTTGACCCAAGATTTCATCATGGATGAGGACTCTACGTAGGTATGTTTTTCTTTCATTCCTATTCCATGGCATTGTATTGTGGTGCAAGCATAGCATGAGCGATTAGGGCTACCGCTTTTGCTATGTTTCAAAGTGGAGATTTTTGCTAGATTCTGGGATTTATTTTGCAGTTTTCTTGTGTGCATCTTGGGCGTCAGGGACGTTGCTGAGGTTTTGAGTTTCACCATTTTTGTGGTTGCTGTGTGATTTACATATGGGTAGTGTAAGGATCGGTTAGTAGTGTAGGGATCAAACCCAGGGCATGCCTAGCATGAGTGATGAGGGCATGAGTTGTATTACAAGGTGTGCATGGGGGTTTTATGGGATCTGGATAGCATGGTTGAGGGTTTTTGTGCGACGTTATCAAGCACGTGCAGAGTTGTAAGTTTAGCGTTGATGCTAATGCGATGCTAGGCATGACATGAATTGAGTTACAGGATGCATATGTGCCCTAGCATGAGTCGCAGGGGCACGTGTTAATCCTCGGCATGAATTATGACCAAGACTGGTAAACAATCTTCACCTAAATAAAACATCTAATTGTAGTTTTCCTTTGTCTTTTGTATACGCATCAGTCATTTTGGGTAAATCTGAATCAGAATGTGGGATAGCCCTAAGGCTAGCAGGTAGCTCACACTGCGTCTAAAGGCAAATCGTCCTTAGACGTTGCTCTTGGGACTCTAAAATAAGTTTTCAGTTCATGCCGAGAGTTATGAATTTTATTTTGGGCACATTCTTTTCATTAGGACCATTCCTAGCGTGAGTTAGATATAGGGTCATCCTAGAGTGAGGGGTTGTAGAGTGTGGGACAAAGGCATGAGCTGGGTGCCGAGGGCCTGAACGTGGACACTCAAAGTAAAGAGATCTTTATGCCTGGGCATGAGTTACCTAGGAGAATAGCGATTTTGGTGCCTAGGCATGAGTTACCCAGGGAAACTATGATTTTTGGTGCCTAGGCATGAGTTACCCAGGGAAACTATGATTTTCGTGGTGTGGGTAGTGTGAGCTACTCTCCAGTGTGAGTTTTGTTGTGAGTACCAGTGTAAGTTGCGTTCGTGCGTTGCAGCATGAACTGCGTTGTGAATGTTTTCCCTAGTCACATTTTACTGCCTTATGCACTACAGCGTGAGTTCCCTAGCATGTGGGTAACTTATTCGCTCGATGTTACTGGTTGCTTGTACTCTCTTATTTTTACTTTCTTGTGTTAGACAGTGGATGTACATGTTTTGCATTTGCACTCATTTGTTGGTTTACCATGAGATGAATTTTTAAATGTACCCCAACGAGCGTTAAATTCATCAGATAGACATTGATGTCCCTATCTCATGGGGTGAGCTTGTGTGTGCATTGAATGCTAGTTATTTGTTAGGTTTATTTTCTTATTTATTTTGTTTTTAGTTTATATGTTTTACATGTTTTAAGTTACTTACCTGAGGTTTTGGCTCTATGCAGGGGGCCTAAGCCTTTTCTCCTCATGGTTGAACTGGTTGGTGTGCTATCTTGGTTTGGCCCTTGGGAGCAAAAAATGTCTAGTTATGACATGTGGATCAGGGCACATGTAATATGGTTTCTTCTGAATGTTGGTGCATTTTTATCATTTATTTTGTAGAATTTCAGTGTTGTCATATGGTCTCATTTGAGTGAGCAACTGACACGCGATATTTTTGAGACCATGTTGTCTGGCTCAACAGTGGGCATATTAGCTTTTCTTGTGGACATAGAAGAGGGACTATACTTAGTTGAGGGAGGCGTTACCGAAGGTCCTAGATCTACACATCCTTTGACCCGTGTGTGGGGATTGCTGTCTTGCATCCATTACAATAGTAGTAGTACACTTTTTCTAGCCTACCGTGTACATACACTATTTCAAAATCCGCATGGAATAGTATACAAAGTAGACAAGTATGCTCTTTTTATACTCATACTAACTTTGGTTCCTTTAGCATTATATCATTACTTATGTATGAATACTTTTTTCTTTTGCAAGCCCCATTTTGCTGAGCATGGATTGCATGAGGATGATAATGGGCTTGCCTTAGTGCGTACAACTTTGGAGGTGTTCATGAGAGGCCCTACTCTTTGTGCTACAGTGCTAGACCAGACCAAGGATTCTATTTTTAGTTATCCTAGGCAATTCTCTAGGGCCCTTGAGCATTGTCAAGTTTGCGGCTGGCTACATGAGGATTGGTCTCTTAACGGGCCCATTTTTCCTCAAACGGTTGATCTTGCAACTAATGTGCCTACTCCATTTGCTAATGGTAAATGGTTGTGTTCCAGGCTAGGTTTTCATTTTTGTTACATCTTTTCTTATCATATTCTTAAATTTTTACTCAATGTCTCCTGTGTCTTTTCTACAGCGGCTGTTCCTCTTGATGAGGTTACCATCATATCTAGGCGTACTGAGGCCACTCTCTTTATGAATTTTGGAGAGACCAAGGAGTCGCAATGGTGGTTGCAAAAGAAAGCACCTGAACAAATCATCATCTATTTACTACCTTGACTCCTAGCATTCCTTTGATCGAAGTGGTTTCCATTGTTGATTCTTTTAACAAGGATGTCTCCTATTTTAGTACATGAGTTCAGAGAGTTAAGGTGTCTTTCCACCTAACTGCCGAATTCTTTTCTGATCTCTTCGACGTACCGACAGATGGTGCTAAGGTGGCGGTGGATAGAGGAACTAGAGAAGGACATGTGATCAAGGAAATTGAAGATTGGCTAGGTATACCATGGGGTCCTAAGGACTTTGCCATGCAATCTGATACTCACTTGACAGAGGTGATTTTCTGTACCTGCTCTTTAGAGCACGAGCATTTCCTAAGTCTCTTTTCCAAACAAGAAGTCTTGGAATTGAGTCTGCATGTGTTATGTGCTCCGTCCTAGAGACTGGTATGTGCTACAATTGGATGTAGTTCCTTGTATTAGGCCTATGTGGAGAGATCATTAGGCTACGCTTCAATGTTGATGTTAAGTTCCACTTTATTTTTGAGTTTTTCGCAGGCTATCTCTGTAGGTTTGCCAAGTTCTTAGTGGTCTACGGAGATAACCATTATGTGTTAAGGGATCGATCATAGTTGTCTCTCCCCTGGATCCATCATCTATTTAATACCACTAGATCCCAAGATCCACCCGAAGGCATTGAAGAATAAGTCTCGGTTACAATAGGGGGTGCAGCCAATCGTTCCCACCATTCACGCAATAGCTTGGGGTTGGAACCACCTACACTACACAAAACTGTTAGGAGAGCTGAGCATTTGATTCAAGAGACTGTCAAGAAGGCCAAGGCTAAAGTGAAAAGGGCTAAGCATTCGAGAGCACCTGTTATGGAGGCGAGACTACCAAGGGCAAAGAAGATTCGATTATCTTACTAGGAACAGGTAAGTGTTTTTTTTGTTCTAAGTCTTTTTATCACATTTTGAATTTATTTGCTTACTTAAGTATGCATTACCTATTATTTCATGCTAACTTTTAGATTTTTTGGTGTTAATAGAGGGTACCCCTGAGAGGGAAAGGGAAGAATTATCTCCAATGGATGAGCCTGAAACGGTTATCACTGGGTGTGATGAAGAGGAGGAAATGAAAGAAGGAGCAGTTGGGGCTATTCCTATCTTACGGGGAGAGGATGCAATGGATACCATGGGAGTAACACTTGTAGAGGCTTTAGATGCCTTAAGCATTCAAGTGAGGAGAAAAGTGTTTTTGATGGTTTCTTTGATGGGTCTCTACACCTTGGTGATCCACCTGAGCTGACCAGCAAAGGGCCGCTTGGTAAGTCTTATTAGTTTGATATGAATTTCTTACTTCTTAGCTTTGTATATTATTTTGATTATCATGGCTCTTCTTAATATCAAACATGGATGCCAAAGCACCTGTAGCCAATGCATCTCAGGCAGATGGGTCAAAGTCAAAGGCCCCGGTTGAGGTGCCTTCCTGTATAGATTCAACATCCATCGATCCATTGAGGTCATGGCATGAGATGCCAAATAAAGTAGACTTTGTTACTGGCATTGTCAATGATGTTGTTGCTCATCTGCAACAAGCTCATCCTAAATTAGGTGTGTACTTTATGTTAAGCGCTTGGGTTCATTGTATTTTTACATCTATTGGAGATCTCTTATTGACTCATATATGCAATGTTGAGCAGATTCCAAGAAGTATTTATGATGCAGTTTCGGGTTGTGTTGTTCCAAATGCCAAGTCTCTCTGGACCTATAGGCACTCAATTGAATAGTTATGGCTTGAAATCCAATCATTCAAAGGAAATTTGGCAAAACTAATAGAGGAAAGGAATGACTTGCAAGCCCATTATGATTTTGCCTCGACTAAATTGGCCGGTGATAGTACCTGGCGGACATCCGAGATCACCTATGCACGTTATTGGGCGAACTTGAATAGCAAGGTATAGGTGATTTGGGATTTGGCCAAACAGAGGGCCCAAATGATTTTGTTGAATAGGAAGTGCCATGACTAGAAGTCCCTTGCATCTAAGGTACATAAATGGGGCCAAGATTAGAAAGATCATAAGCACCAATACAAAAAGTGGTTGAAGGAGGAATCAGTTGAACGTCGCCAGTTGGAGATGTTCGTGGAGGGGTTAGGTTTGTGCTCTTCCTATGAGAAGTTTGTTGAGTGTACAGAAGTGGAGGGGTCTCCTAAGAGATCCATTACCACTACCTCTAGGGAAGCTTCAATGAGTATGTTTTCTCTTAAGCGCCCTTCCTGGTCTTCAGTGGACAAGGGCAAAACCTTGGCCAATATCGACCTCGAACTTGAGAAAGACTGGGCGTGCATGCCCGAAGAAGAGATTTTACAGTACCTGGAAGCTAATCTCAGGCCTTCCCCATCTGTGAGTGTTTTAGTCCTATATTGTTTTATCACCTTTAGTCATTATCATTTTCCTCGGTGTTTTTTATCCTTTACTTTTTTTCTATTTTTTGTGTTTTTACTCATTTTGTTGTTTTGTTTTCTTTTTGAGATAGGGATGTGGTGGTGATGAGGTTGGCCCTAGTGGGATGGGGGCTGATGACATAGAGGATTTTGGGGACCAGCCCCCTCCTAGTGCTAGTGCCTGATTTGGCTTGTTAGTCTTGTCATTTTGTTTTTAGTCTTTCTTTGTGTTATTTTGTTTTTTTTTTGGAATGTGTGAGGACAGATGTAACATGATCATGGTGTAATATGCTATCACTTTGTATTGCATAAATTTTGTTTTGTTTTTTTTTCTTTTTTTTTCTTTTTTTCTTTTTTTTCTTTTTAAGTTTATTTGTGAACGTAAGTGTAAACTAGAATTGTGACTGGTAAACATAAGATGAACTAGTAAACATAAGATGAATGAAAATTGTAACTTGCCAAATGTAAACGAGAATGATGTAGTGAGATTTTGCTAAACTAGTAGTTTACTGTGCTCTTGTTTGAGGCCATTTCGAGCCACAGGTATCAGTTTAAAGTCATGGTGAACTATTGTATCTTTGTCAAAGAAAGGGAGGAGACCGTAGATGTTTCGGTGAATTTAGAAGAACCGGTCATCTTTGACCATGCCTAGTTTAATGTCGTTGTAGATGTTTGGTAGTTTATGTCATTCGGGATGTTTACTAGTTTGTCTTAGTTTTTGATCTATTTCTTTAATTTTCATAATTTGTTCTATGAGGTGGGATGCGTAGGCATGATTTTGTACTCACTGTCCCCCTCGCTGGATACGTCAAATAGTAGTTCTAACCAAGGGACATTTGTGGGAATGGCTCCTATGTCTGCATCTTCTAATGCTTCCTCTGTTATAGGAGGGTCATAGGTTGGAGATTGATCGTTGTCTAGGGCTTCACTAGTACTATCTTTCTTAGGTTGAGAGAGTTCAACCTCTGACCCTTGGATCATTCCTACGTGTTAGGAAGTAAATGATGTTGTTGTATCTTCGTGTATGATGATTTCACCACCCTCATAAGGTAGGTAAATTTCTTGATGGATTGGTGAAGATACAACTTTTAGTCGAGCTAACCAAGGTCATCCCAAAAATAGATTGAACCTCGGCATTTCATCTACAACTACGAATTCAGCCAATGTGGGGAAGTGGTCCCCTGCCATGAAATCCAAGGTAATCATGCCTTTTACCACGACATGGGAACCACTGAAAGATTTCAAGAATGATGTGGAGACAATATGGCATAAATAGATGGCGCATTTGTAGGAAGGTCTTTACTAACAAGGATTGAAGTTAGCATATGCACCAAAGCTTCCTGATGTACCAAGGAGGTCATTACCAAGTCATATAGGCTTAGAGAGGTGTTCTTTTGCTTTAGGGCCCGTGTAACTTGGGTTAGGGCGTTGGCCAAGTCTTTGCTATTTGGAATGTTTCTATTTGTTGAGACTTGGTTCATTTAACCCAACATTTGTATCTCTTGCAGAAGAGCTTTCGGGTTATGAGTTGTAGTTGTTAAGCTTGGGACACTGGACATTCCTAAGTTTTTGTCTTGGTGACTCGTGCTAGGCTAATCAGTAACTGGGACCATAGGAACAACATTCAGTGGTGTGGGTTTTGGCAGTCCTGACTCATGACCATGACTTTCTTTGGCCAGATGTTCCCTGGTCAGTCTATCGATGAGGTGTTCTTGCGAGGGTCGTAGGGAAACTTTGAAGGTTGCACATCAGAGTGTTGCGGCACCCAAATCACGAATGGAGTAGGTCGAGTTTGTGATGGTACATTTGTTGTTGCAACCGTCAGGTGTACTCGAATGACAAATGGTTTTCATAGCTTAGGAGGTGTATGTGTGGCAAAAGGAGATTGTGGAGGTGGTAGTGTAGATACGATTTTAGCAGGCACACAGATTACAAAAGGCCTTCATGGGATGTTTTTTTCATTACCGACATGGATAGTGTTAATCACGTAGGATGACTCTTTGGTGTTAAGAGGGTCTTTGTAGACCCCCATAGTCTGATTTTGAGGTCTTACTGGGTTGGCCTCATCAAAGACTATCTCACCTCTATCAATCATATGTTGTATGTCCTATTTTAGGGTAAAGCAATAATAGGTTCCATGACCACACCTTTGGTGATACTCATAGAATCTGTCTAACATGAAACCCCTTGGGACAGGGGGTTCATTAGCTGTTGCCAACGTTGGATTTTTAACCAACTCACAGTATTGGTCATGTCTTTGAGATGCTGCAGGAGACATTTGCTTATGTTGAATCAACCCAACCTTTAGAAGTTGGTCTAGTAGTTGTGAAGACTTCATGGGTAAGGGTGTGTACTGGGTAGGGTCCTTTCATTCGAAGGTACGAGTGTGACCCGTGTTAGCAGTTTGGGCAGAGGAGGATTTAGGTGTAGGTGGAGGGGCAGTTCTTTCATGACTAGTGGGGGCAGCTAGTTGCTTCCCTTTCTACCCTACGTTGTTAGGTTGAGCTACCTCCGCCACTACTACTACTGTCGTTTTAGGCTTATCCTTATCTTTCCTCGTATGTTGACTTTTAAAATTTAGGTAAGCTGGGTCATGATTTATCTGTGCTGCCTCTTCTATGTTTTTGATATGGTCAAATGCTTGACTCAAACTATGAGCATTCAAATAGTAGAGTTTTGACTTGATGAAATCATTCATGGAACTTTTGAGGATTGTAAGTAGGTACGTTTCTGGGATAGGCTCATGAAGTTCATTAAGAGCAGCACTCCATCTTTAGATGAAATTTTGTACGGGATCTAATGGCACTTATTTTATTTGGATTAGACTATCTAGCATGGCTTCAGGCTCTAGGTTATACTTAAAATGGTTAATGAATTGATGCAACAAATCCTCCAAAGAGAATATGGAGTTACGTGGTAGGGCTCGGTACTAGTCCAAGGCTTTCCCAGTTAAGGACATGGCAAACACATGTAGGATTGCATGAGGCCATGCTTGAAGCAAGAGACACTCTAATTGGAATGTCACTAGGTGAGCATTTGGATCTCCCTCTCCATTATACTTGGTCAACTGTGACAATGAAATTCCTTTTGGTAGAGTCAATGGTGGCACTGAAGAGCTAATCGGATCATCCTGATAAAAATCCATCAACTTGACTTCTTCAGTGTTTGCAATTTTGAGGTGTTTTACCTCATCAGTTAATGTTTGCATCATTCTCCTAGCCTCGAACCATTCTTGGGCACTAGGCTGACCAGCTGGTTGGTTAGATTGAGCATGATAATAGTTAGAGTGTTGTGTGATTTGTGAGAAAGATGACTGCAGGGTTGTTGATGGTTGTACTTGAGGGATATTCATGGATGGAATTGTAACAAGTGGTATGCTGTAATGAGCCGGTTAATATTGTTGAATGCCAGGCGTGGACCACTACCTAGTTACAAGTTGTGAGGGAACACCCTGAACCTATTGAGTTGAAGTAGTGAAGGGTGTTCCTTGGATTTGCACTCATGGTATATAGTGAGTAGATGTAGAAGCAGGTATCATGGATGACATCCCTATTACTTGGGGTGGGAAGGTCACTCCTACATTAGTTTGAGAGGAGAGTTGTTGGGGTTGTACTTGCAGGAGAGGGGATAACGTGTTGATCAGAGGAATAACTGAGATGGACGCATTGAATTGGGTGTTGGTCGTGGGGAGAGTAGGAGTGAGAATGGATGCCTCCTGTTGATAAACAGGTGCTTGAGTGCTTTTAAATGCATGAAGAGACATGGTCTCTCCCATGAAAGGATGGAATAATGGGTTCACGTAAGTATGAGGACTGAGAGTGTGGTATGAATCCCCATGTTTAGATTAGGCCGCAAAATCATCTTCATGGTCTCCATTCTGAGGCTCTATGGTGGGTTGCCGCAAGGTTTGATTCCTTGCCATGAGGAGCTGGGATATGAGTTCATGGTGGGATTCAGAGAGGGGAATTACATTATATGCTAAAGGGATAAAGTTATGGCCTCCCTTATAGAGGATTTCATAATGTCGCTTTGCTTCCATTTCCATGTGATCAATGGGCAGGTTAGCTTGGATCTTTACGTAGATGAAATTGTATTGTTCTGGGGTGAGGATTGTATAGGCGGGCTCCTTGCCTTGTAACCTAAGTGACCAATGAGTTGGCCCTTGAGGGTTCATCTCCCCAACGGCAATTATGGGTTTAGTTGTAGTCACAGGATTTAATATTTCAGCATTAAGATCAATGACAGGCAGTGTTTCTTTGATCGGAGAAGATTCCATATGTGTAACTGGCTTGACTAGCTAAATTTGTATAAGTAGGGTATGCAAGCCTAGCTTGAGCAAGTTGGGTGACGTGTGCAACTGTGCAGTGACAGGTAGCGTGACTGAAAGGGAGCATAATTAACTGTAGCGTGTGTAAGCCAGCGTGAGAAAGACTGGGCAGCATGTGCAACTGTGTAGTGTGTGCACTTTTACGAGGGAGGTACAGCGTACAGCATGTCTACGCTTAAAAATATAGCATGTGCACACTGGGATCAAAGGCACAGCATGTGTACGTTGAGGATAGGGCACAACGTCAAAAGACAAGGTAGTATGTTGAAAGACAAGGCACATCATCTATAGACAGAACACAACGTCTAGGGCAGAAGGTAATGTCCAAAGGCAAAGGACAACATGTGGACGCTGAGGCCCATGTGTGGATGTTGAGGAGGATGCGGCGTATAAATGCTGAAGAGAGGGCAGTGTATGGATGTTGGACAATAGGCAACATATGGACGCTAGGCCAGTAGCAACTGGTAGACACTGGACATTAGATGCTGGATGCTAGATGCTGGATAGTGGGGAATGTGATAGCGTGTGTATGGAACGTAAAAAGAGTGGCCCTCCTTCTAGCACCAATCCGAAATCGTTGACGTAAGGCTGGAGGAAAAAAAATGAACGCTGAAAGATCCCTGGAGAGACACAGATGACCCTACCTTCATGCGAGGGTAAGCTGGAAAAACAAAGGCAGAGTGCCTTGGATGGTCTGCGCGCAGATCAACTAAGGACTTCCCCAAGTGTACGCTATGGCTAGCACTAGGGTTATCATAAATAGTGTAAACAGAATGTAAACGGAATGCAAATAGCAACACGAAATGCAAACAGAGCGCATAGCATAAACAGAGATTAAATTGTAAAGGAAGCGTAAATAGAGCTATATTGTAAAAAAAATCTCAATAGATTAAACAATATGAATGGAAGACAATAATGAAACTGTATTGTATTAATTGACAAAATGTTTACCAGTCAAAACGTAGTTGCGTGTCTAGATTGCAAGTCATACATTAAGCACCGATGTGAGGTGTTTGCAGGAATTGGCGATCATGTGCTCCTGGGCTCAAGATTACTGGTTTTCTTACTTCAAAATTGCCAACCTCACTTATGTTAATGAATAGGATATTTATACATTTTGCTAGGCTTAGAAGTAGGATTTGCCAATGAGATCAATGGCTGTGAGACAAGAGAAAAATAGATTGTGTGATAGGTGTACATGGGAAGACTACATTCTAGACTAGATGCACTATATCTTACAATCATCAGCTAGCTTATGCCCATGGAAGTAGCGTAAGAGCTTGAAAATCTCACATATGGTGAGGCTTACAATGAAAATTTACAATGGATTCCAAGAGGGATTGATGTCGGCTCGCTTGAAACTTCATGATCCTTTGAATCAGCTACTACAGGATGTCAATTTGAATGGTTTCGTGGTTTTTTGAGGTGTCTCTACTTCACCAGGGCTTCCTATGTGAGTTAATTTGGTCCTGGTGTGTCCTCAACATGTGTCAAAAGTGCTTTTTCTTGGTTGTGACCAGTGCTCACGCTGGGCTCACGTTGCCAGTGTGACCTCAGCGTGACCAACTGGAAGTGACACATTTTGAGCTGAATCTTGACCTCTGACACCTGTTCTTTGAGGTGCAACTACTGCCTACTCTCTAGGGTGGCTTGGGTGCTAAATTTGAATATGTTCTTGCATCGATTTAAGCCACTTTTGATAGGTCACACTGGGCTCACGTTGTCAGTGTGACCTCAACGTGACTCCAGCATGACCTTAGCATGACCTAGACAAAATGCCATGTTTCATGCCCAAATTTTGATTTTCTTGAGCCTATGAACAAGTAGAACTATTGCCTATCCTTGGGGGTTGAGTTGATGTTAAAAATTGTGCTTAAAACTGCTTGATTTGACCTATTTTTTTGGTCACACTGGGCTCATGCTGTCAGCATGACCCCTGCAGGAGTAAACAAATCATATGATTTTGAGCTTAATTTTCGAGGTTTTGGAGGCTGAGAGCTGCAATGAACATCAATGAAGCTCGAGGGAAGTTTGCGTGCTCAAATTTAGACTGTTTGGACTTGGTTTTAGGGCTCTGAAAGTTGATCAAGTTGTATTCACCTTGTACTCACGTTGGGTAGCGTGACCTCAGCGTGAGTGGCAAGATTCATGCAATTTTGACTTGAAATCTTGGGTTCAGGGTGCTAAAGCTCAGAGTGATCATCAGTGGGCCCCAAAGGAAGCCTTGCTCATTCAAATTAGGATCATTTTTTACCTGATTTTGAAATTATCAGGGTTGTTACGTGAGGGCAAGTTAGCTTGACAATATGAGCATGAGTTTCATGCCTTAGTCAAGTTTTTTCCTGCCAAAACTGAAGAAGCTCCGAATTGTTCTCATTTCAAAGTGTTGAGCTGAAATTTTGTGGTGTTTCAATAGTACTCATGGGTCTAGTAGTGAGGTTGGGAAGCAAATGACTAGGAGAGTCACGTGGAGAGATTGGTTGCTACATGTAGTATCCATATGGGTCAGGTTGACGGTAAGGGTACTATTGGCATGGTGGTGGCATTCCCCATGATTGTGGGTGCTTCCATTGTTGATACTACTCATTTGGTTGTGGTGGAGTTCCACTTGAATAATACATCAAGGGTTGGTGAAACTACCGTGGGTTACCTTGGGGATAAGGTAACCTTTAGGGTGTTTACCTTCTGTTTAATCGTGGGTTGAGTGCATAAACATCCCTTAGGATGGTCATATTGGCATATCTCACATCCACCATCATTGTCTATATTCAAATTCACAACCTCTTCGATGATGGTAACTTTGTCCTTACCTTTGTTACATGCATATTTAGCTTCTCTCTTTTTTCTCCTTTCTTGATCACTACCTTCCTCTCTAGACTCCTCTAGTATTTTAAGAACTGTTTGAAATCTATTATCTAGGGGGTTCCACATTTGGTCCACCTTTGCCGATACTTTCAATTTAGGTTTTTGAATGGGTAAGGTTTTCCTATTCACCATCTCTTCAAGTGGTGAATCTTCTTCATCTTCAAAAAATCTAACTCCCTTCTTTCGGAGGAAAGGATCTCTATTATATTCTTCCACACTCTCTCTTTTCTTTAACTCACCTTCCTCTTTAGAAACTTGCTCCAACAATATTTTTACTTGATGGGCCCTAAGCTCAGATAGCCTTCCTTAAGCATAAGTCCCGAGGGTTCTTCGCATTTCATATCTAAGCCCATCTATGAGATGGCATAGTTGTTCCCTTTGCGAGTAACCATGGTTGGGGCAGTGATGTAATAGTGCATAATATCAGCCCATGGTAGCATCCAAGGGTTCATGTCCTCCTTGTTTCCATCCTTGGATTTGCTTCGAAAGTTGGACACTCAAGAGTATGTTTGATACTTATCATTTAATAGTTCTACCATGGTACTCCATCAACGAATGGATTCTAGTTCTAAGGACTAGTACCAGATTTTTTCTTCCTTGATTAGTGTCTGTGGAAACAACCTAAGTTTTTGCCACTCATTTTCTACGTTTTGCAAGGTACATACATCGTGAAATGCTTGCAAATGATTTTGAGGATCAACATTGTATCCCCCTTCAAATCATGGGATATTGTTCATGTCCAATCTTTTGATCCTACTATCTTTTTGGTGCCTTGTTGAGATTCCAATAGCCTCAGTTATATTTAGCATACTTCGAGTAGCGAGTAGGGGTTCATTGTGATCATACTATCTATGGTGTCTATGATGCCTATGTTGTTCCCTACTCTCCCTCCTTTCATGATGAGTTTCTCTAGAATGCCCTCATCCCCTTTCTTGGTTGCTTTGTCTATGATTCCTATTTCACTTACCATTATCCTTAGGGTCTTTTTCCTAGTGACTACATCTAGATCCTAAAGGAGAGGGTGAAGGGGATGATGAAGATGAAGAAGAAGGAGGACTGTCACCATGATGGTTCCTACTTCCTTCTCTTTGGTGGTCATGGCCTCGATCACAATTACGATTGGAATGTCCATCTTTGTTATGTGTTCGTGTTCCTTTTTTAGATCCTTTGTGTTTGTCAGTACCAGAATCCAGGTTATGGATAGTTGAGTGAAGATTTTGATACACAACCCTTGATCGAAGTCAACGGGAGGAACATCCTTGTGTGGGAGACTTCCTAAGGCAGGTTCACCACCCTCATTTTCACTTATGACATGTGGGACATTTTGAGACAACTTCTCTTTCATGGATTCATAACATCTCTCCTATTGTAGATCCCTTTGATGTTGTGCCTCTATGGGTCATTACTCTCTTGAGTCATGATCATGCACAACATACTCTACCTATAAGTGCTGCATACCAATTCATGTGAGATCATGAAGGAGCATGCCTGGGACTAAGCAATCAAGAGGTAACACTATGTTAACTTCTAAATCATGTCAATGTAGTTGTTTATCCTGGTGGAGGATAAAGGTAAATTTTTGTATATACTCATCAGGATGAATGTATACCATGAGAAACTATTGAGGGATTGCTAGATTATCATGTGTACTACACCTCCAATTGTTCTCTGTATCAAACCCAGGTAGTGAAACACTCTCGTAAGAAGAAGGATACATAATTTTCTATTTTGTGTGCAATACTTTTTGTTACACTATTTGTAAGATAACCAACCCTAAGTGTTTGTTCCAACAATGTGAAGATTTCCTAAGTTCTAGCTAGCGCACAATCAACAAAGTCCTTGGCAATGGCACCAATAATGAGCAGTGAGGTATCCCTATGCTCAACCATACGAATATGAGCATACATGCATGATCCGGTTGAATTCCAAGGACTAAGTGCTTATGCACCTTTACAGACCCAGACAAGTTAGTCAATCGTTGTCTTCCCAAGCTTACTCGTATAGCGCGATTGTATGGTTAAGTAAACTTGAGGTATATGATTTTTATATATTTTTATGCTTTATTTCCTAGTGCTAAAAAGGGAGAAGTGAACTAATTAAGTAACCAATTTAATTTAACTAATTGACTATGCTTTAACTTTTCCTAACACTAGCATCTGTTCCCACATGCTATCCACATCCTGAACTAGTGCAACACTACTGGGATTACCAAATGCTAATTGTTACTAGGTTACCAAGTGTTCCACACATGCTTGAAGTGGTTGTACTAAGTGTGCTTACTTGGGGGAGTTAACAAGGGAAGAGAGAGAACATTGATTAACTAAGGAAAGCATTAAATAACTGTAAATAACATTAAATAAGCAATTCTGAATACTACAAGGTTTATCACAAAGTTTGTCTTTATTTCTGGCCACAAGGTGTGCTTAGGTACACAATGCTCGAATAAATATCCATTCGCTTTATGACACCTATTGTGGGCACTCAGAAATAATTCTAACTCTGAGAAGAAAAAAGGCAAGAGTTTGGGTAAGGGACTAAGACTAATTAACTAACTATTACCAAACCAAGTGTGCTCACCTCTTATTTATAGGTAACAAGATAGGATCCGATATCGGATGTTCGATATCGCTTGGAAGGCTCTGATATCACATACCTGATATCGTGAATTCAATATCGTGGCCCTGATATTGTAGCTCATCAAATGGAAACTATATAGTTAGAAAAACATTCAAATAATGATAATGATCTAGACAAAGAAAGTGTAATAAACATGTCTTGATACTCTTTACTCTAATTAAGTTATGTGAAATGATAAAATATTCTTCTCATATGTTGAGCTTATTATTAAGTTTAACTATACTACATTTAAGAAATTTATGTACATCTCTTGTACTTTTTGACTACATTTAAGGACTTCATGCACATCTTTTATACTTTTTCATAATATGACTCCATTAGGATTTCTCACTAGAGGATTTTTTAGTCTAAAGCTTCTAATTCATAAATCAATTAAACATTTTGTAAAAACTTACAACTATTTTCTAGATTTTACAAGCTTTAACCGATTTCCCACTTTTATTGTGGTAGATACATATTTGTATAGATAAACCATATATACTATATTTTATATTTCATATTTAGTGTTTCTACATCAAATTCATTAAGATTTTATCCTTCATTTTTGTAGATTCAATGGGTTTACTATCAAATTTAGGTAAAACCAGGACTAATTTTAAATTGCAACTCATCATTTTCAAGAAAAATTTTAAACTTTAGATTACAAGCATGATGCTGTCAGCTTCTTTAGGAAAACTATCTCAACTTGGATAGGAGTTATTGTTACTTCTAAAGTTATTTGGCTTTTACATGGGTTTAAAAAATTGGTAAGTCTTTTGGTATCTTATGTATCAATTTCTTTAATTTTAACATACATTTTGGCATGGTATTTTTATTTTCAAATACATTATTAATCAATGTAGACCTTTACCAATTGGTGGTTCATGATTCTCTAAGCATCATGCCTAGGCTTATTACAAGTTGCAAGTAATCACATGTGGTACTATTAGGAAAAGCAACATTCTTTTTTGATAAATTTGATAATAGGAGATAATAATAAAATTATTGTGGGAATTATGGACCTAAATAATATTTAGAAATTAACTTATATGAATAATTGTCATTGTGAGTTATAGTATAAGTTAGAAAATCATGGTGATAATGAATGCCAACAATGGTTGTACTTGCACATTACTTACAATTCTTAGGTAAAGCTATTGGAATGAGTGGTCCAATCATTAATGATTATATATTTCATTTAAGTTTACAATTACTACACCATGTGAAGTTTGTAGTTAGTATTAACTTGCATATATCAAAATTTCACCACTCATTATCATCATTTTATTCGGTTAGAGAATGTGTGATATTGCATGTCAAACCACCTTAGTTAAAGCAGAACTATTATTAATTTATTATGTATTTAGAAATAAAGCTTTGTGTTATTATTATTTTTTAAAGTTCATAAATTCTTTGTGAAGAGTGAATATGTTGACTAAGCAATATAAATAGTATTGAAGATGAATACCACATATTTCTTCTACATTTGAGTGTATTAGACATAGGTGGAATATCCTAGTTGCAAACTTGGTGATTTGTTATGAGTATTATTAATAACATTTGGTAATTTTCTTAATGATGTTCTAAAAACTCATAACATGTACATTTCTACTATTTAATATATTCAAAGGATTTATGGATGTAATAAAATTTTAGTTTTATANAAATATATTCAAAGGATTTATGGATGTAATAAAATTTTAGTTTTATAAATTTAATATCTTAAAATAGGATTTAGTTTAATTTTTAAGTTAATTATAATTGGTGGTTGGATGTATATTTGATTAGACCTCAATCACAACTTCAACAAGACTTGGAAAATGTAATTATAATTACATTTTTAGATAAGGAAAATGAAAGATATTTGGATAGCTCCTACATTACCTAAAATTCCTATTTTTTTATGGTGTCTTATTCATCAAGGTTTTCCTATCAACACTCATCTTAAACATATGAGAAATGTTTCTCTTTAATGTTCCCTTTATAGATGTGAAGACCCATTTTCTCATGTTTTATTAAGTGATGTTTGGAAATGGATATCCAAAATTTGTAACAACTTTCAATCAAGTATCAATGAAGTTATTATTGGTGATCAACCTATTTTGTTTGCTTCATTTCTTTGTATTTGAAATTATCTTCAACCCCTTGTTCTCTATTCTATTCGAAAGCTTCGATATCCAATTATTTTCCAATAGTAAGAGAATAACTTTGATCTTTCTTCAAATGTCAAATACCAAATTTTCAAAGGTGTCACTTTTTAGCTACAACTTTAAGTAAACAAGCATCATGTAAAAGTTGAATAATTAATTTATTTTCTACAATATTAATTTCTTTTTGTTTTCGAGGCTCAAGGATTGGAAGCTTTTAGCTTTTGCTACTATTTTTTTTTTATTTTTGATTAATGTATTCTTTTTTTTTCTAGAGAGAAGTTTCTCCTTCCCTTTACAAAAAAATCATTTACTAAGAAGTGAAAACCTATGAGGGCACTTTTGAATAAGGGCAAGGCCTGATCCTTTTCCTATCCCAAAGGAAAGGTTTTTCAAAATTCATTATAAGGATGAAAACTTGGAAAGGGATTGACAAAACTATTGGGCTTTTTATTTAGACTTTCCCTTTAATGATCTCATGTATTCTTATGCGTATTAGTAGTAAGTTTATATTTTATGGATTTATTGGCCCTATAACATCTTGTTTCCTAATATCCTAGTAATCATCAAATATATGTTACATTTAACATTATGCATACTAAACATGATAAGGAAAATACAAAAGGAAATGGTAAGAAACATTATTAATGATAAAATTAGGAAATAAATAAATATTCCTAGGTTATGGTTTAAGGGTTCATTATAATTATCTTCCTTTGACATCTACCCCTTGGAGGCAATTAAGCATTGCCACCACTATTAGGCCTACACCTAGTAAAAAATGATGATTAGACCCTTCCTTGTCTTATTTCACTTGACACTTATTACTTATCTCTACCATATCTATAACCACCACTACAACTCCATGCTAGCTCAACCTCTAAGCATTGGATATAAATACCTTACATCAAACCCCCAAAGATTACCTTAAGAGATATGTTCATTATTACAACGTGTTTGTCTATGATAATGATACCATTTGGGAATGGAAATATGATAATTTTTTTATGAGTTCTATAAATATGTAGATCTTTCTCTCTTTATGATAGCTTTGAACTATTCTAAGAAATTGAACAATTTAAGTTCTCTCTTAAAGTTACTTTTAACTACACTAATTATATTTAGTTCTACTCTTAATTTTTACTTCCAAACTTCTCACATACTCTTATTACTCTTAATTATTCTAATACAAATTGCTCTAAATTAATTCTAAACTCATTAACATTCTTTAATAGATATTTCAAATTAAATTTTCATAAAAGATATTTAGATTCAAGATGTTATTAAATATTAAATATCAATTGAAAAATTTCAACAAATATTATTGAAAGAAATATTTTAAGCCTAGCTTCATCCATCAATTCACATATAACTAAGCACGAATTTTGAAAGCAAGTAGACTTTCCAAAGGGATTTCTATTAATTCTAAGATCACTTTCTAACTCTTTTAAATAAAGGATTTACTATAGACCACTAGTACATCATGAGTTGCTCTATTAGCACACACTAGCAAGTAGTTTACATCTATGCTTTTAAGCCATTTTTAGTCATGCACAAATAGCTTTTTAACTTGTGTTATCTTTTCTTTCAAAAATTTGAATTGGGGAGACCTCAATGTGACTCATGCTAAGATTGTAGCCTAGGTATAATTGCCTAGTATTTAGGTTGTGTCCTACTTCCATCCTCAATTTTTGATAATTAACATTCAATGTGACTTGTGCTCCATTTATAGTTACTTAGTAACCAAAATTTTAATATAATAAGTATTTATCATGACTCATAATGCCTTCATGACTAATCAAACTTACATTTTCTTCATCTACTTACACCATCATCCATCTAAATTTTAGCCTAATTTTTATCTTTGTTTCACAGTTTATTAAATCATTTAATCTCTCTATCTTTCATTTTTACAAGACATTATGGATTCTCAAGTCTAGTCTAAACTTTATTAATGAATCACCTAAGATGGACCTTTTAGTCTAGCACATCAAGTCTTAGATGAGTCTTTTACTAATTTGGTTGATATTTCATATCTTTATGATCTTATATTGGCTATCTCTCTTTATGAGGATGATATCATCACTAAATCTCTTTTGAACTTCTTTAATCACAAATCCTTCTTAACTAATGATCCTTTCATTAAGTTAAAAATCACTATTCACAAAGGAGTTGAAGAGACTCTTTTACTAGGGACATGACCCCTTGAAGATTTTCAACAATATATCTTAATAACTCTTTAGAACAATTCTATTCCTTTTTCTTAAAGCTATGATAATATACCCAATCTTGACTTATTTCTAATTTAACAGAACATCATTCTAGAAGAAGAATCAAAATCTAAGTAAAAAGCTCATAAAATCAAATATAACATTGTCTTGACTATCAAGGAAGAAATCACCATACTTTATAATATAAGTTTCATCTGTCTTGATGACTTTTCTTAATTAGTATCCAACATGGGTATTTTTTCCAAGAAAAATAGGGGTATCTACATTCGGATAAACTTTTAGAATCTCAATAAATTCATTCTTAAAAATGACTTTTTTCTCTTGAACATAGATTAGCTCATTAACACCATGATTGGTAATGGTCTTTTATCTTTCATGGATGGTTTTTTTTGTTATATTTAAATTTAGATAAATCTTTAATATTAGTAATATTCCACTTTTATGATACCTTGGGGTAGCTTCTACTACACTAAGATCTCCTTTTGCCTTAAAAATACTAAAGTAAGTTATGACCATATCATGATTTGCATCTTTATAGACACAAAATTTAAGATCGTCAATGACTATGTTGATGACTTAACTATGAAATGTTTGGAAGAACTATAACTATGATAATAACTTAACTAGGAGGATGTCATGTCGAAAAAAATGAATAATAATATTAAAAAAAATATTAGAATACATTAGATCATTGAAGAGACAGTCTAAAGAAAACACCCAATCGTTTCAAGGATGCCTTTTTAGGTATTCATCCTGAAAACGAATCCTAAAAGCCCTTCCCTTTAGGATAGGAAAAAGATCAAGCCTTGCCCTTATTCAAAAGTGCCCTCACAAGTTTTTACTTCTTAATAAGTGATTTCTTATAAAGAGAATGAGAAAATTGTCTCTCAAGGAAAAATAATACATCAATAAAAGATAAAGAATAAATAGCAACAAAAGTTGAAAGCTTTCCATCCTTAATCTTCCAAAACAAAAAGAAATTAATATTGTAAAAAATAAATTAATTATTCAACTTTTCACTAGGAGCTTTTTGGCTTGAAGTTGTACCTAAAAGATGACATTTTTGAAAATATAGTATTTGACACCTAAAGGGAGGTCATAGTTATGCTTTCATTGTTGGAAAATACCTACAAACTGAAGCTTTTAAATGGAGTAGAGAATAAGGGGTCGAAGATAATTCCAAATGCAAAGAAATAAACTAGACAAAGTAGGCTAATAACCAAGAATGACTTCATTGATGCTTAGTTAAAAGTTGTTAAAAATTCTAAATGTTCATTTCCAAGCAGAGTAATAAGACATTTAAAAATATATAAGAAAATAAGTATTCACTTCTACAAAGAGGACATTGATGAGAAATATTTCTCATATATTTAAGATGAATGCCAATAGGAAAACCTTGATGAATAACATCCCATAAAAAAATAAAACTTTTAGGAAATGTAGGAGTTCTCCAAATATTTTTTGTTTTTATCATCCAAAAGTGCAATGATAATTGCATTTTCAAGGCCTTATTGAATTTGTTACAAATAAAATCATTCTTTGTAATAATCTCATAAGCACCTTTTGAATTAAATGGAAAAACATGTTTACCATTCTTTCAAAAATTATCTTAAAAATCTTAATGCAAATTGTTGTTGACTTTAAATAAAATATTAAGATTAGAAATTAAATTTTCAAAATTATTTTTCCTTTTTCTATTCAAACTATAGATGCTAAAATCTTCATTTCAAGTAATCCATCTATCATGCATACATAGATAAGAAACTAAGGTAATACCAAATTTGCTTCAAGTGGTATATAATCTAGATGCATTAGTAGCCTAAGCTCCTTATAGACTTATCTACTTAAGCATATCTCTTAGAACTATAATATGATTGTAATTTCAATATTTATTAAGCTTCCATCATTTCTTCCAAATTTTTTTAGGAATTAGAAAACTAGGAATAGAAATGGCCTAAGGAAAAAGAAGATAGTGAAGAAAGTTAATAAAAGATCAATTATTATTATTTTTAATTTTTCCTTGCATAAGTTGGATTATTAAAAGGAGTATCCAAACATCATCTCCATTAATATAATTTGCAATTGATTTTACTACAATAGAATACCCTAGTTATAACAATTAATAAAGCCAAGATCTCTATCATTTTTTCTACTAGTGCAAATATCCCAAGAAACTCTAGAAAAACCTTTTATATGTTTCTTAGCAAACCAAAGAAACTAATGGATAATATAATTAATTCTTTCATAAGAAGTTTTAGGAGCCCAAATTGAGTAATAAAAATGAGTTGATTGAAGCATTTTCTTAATAAATAAAGCTTTGTTATTAGCAAGGTTGAACATTTTTTCTTTTGATTTATCAATATTCTTTTAAATTTTATCAATCATATATGATAAAGTGAATTTTCATCAACTACAATATTGGGTATCCAATATCAAAGTTGCGATATGATGTGTCTAATATCAGGGCGCAAGCTACAACATTGGATATCAAACATTGCAGGACAAATGCCTACCTATAAATACAACACTTAGGTGCATTGTCCAACACAATTTCATCCACTCATACCAAACCTCTTTAAGGTTTTTTTAGTGATTTTATTCTAAGTACTTAGAAATTTGTGCATGTAGTGTGGTGTTGACTGATTGTATAGAGCTTTTAATTGAGTATCTTGTACTTGGACATAAGTATGAATGGCAATAAAGATCGAGATTACTTTTCACCATTTCAACATCCACTTAGTTTCTTTACTATTTACTTGGAATAATGTTTACCATTTTCACTTAAATGTTTTCTATGTTAATGTTTACCATTCTTTGAATTTTACTTTTACTATTGTTAGGTAGTATGGATATGACTAATTTCAAGCACTATGTATAGTTATTTGATAACCTAGTAGTGTTATCACTTGATTCACTTAGTAGTGGTACATTTGGTAATTCTAATGATGACTACATGAGTACAAGGTATGTATGGCAAGTTAGGATCAGATATCCATCGTTATAGGCTAGAATATATTATTTATTTTTTTCCTTAGAACTAGAATTATTTTCACACTTTACCATTGTAGCTAGGAGATATGGCCCACCAACATCAATATATCATACACCTCATTGCGAGCTAGACCATACACATAGATTATACTAGCTCCATGTGGGAAGCCAATGGTCATGAACTTAAACCAATTACTAGAATAATCACATTTCCTTATCCATAGATCACAATCGGGCCATGTGTTAACACTCGTATCTTCTATGATTGGGTGTTGGATTACTCTAGAAATCTATAAATGACATTGCAACAAAGGTAGAGACAATGTGGGATTCCATTGATGAGAAATTTGCAAGCACATTAAAGATTATGGAGGAAAGAATAAAGCAAGCCTTTGGAAAAGGAAAAGATAATAATAAGAAGAAAGAGGCTGGTAGGAAAGGCAAAGTAGCTTTAGTGGTTGAGTGTTCAAATGCTAGCTCTAGTGATGAGGAAGGTTGTATCGTGTGTCAGTATGAACATTTTAAGAGATGTTGTCCAATCATGGCACATCTATAAGAGATAGGGGCATACGCACTAAACACAAGATTTGTTAAAAAACAAATGCCCAAAATGTTACCTTATCCTCAAGGTAACTATTGCCAGAACTTTCAACTAATGTATTATCCTAGTGGAGGTTTACCATAGCCATAGGAGCACTATTATTAGTAGTGGTAATAGCCTCAATCATGGGCTATGCCACCACCTCACTAATAATATCTATACAGACAACTAGATCCATATGGATATTTCATTCAATGTCAAGTCTCACCTAGTAATGTAGCTATTTAGACCCCACAATACTATCGATTAGAGTACCACAAAGTGATGCCACAAAGGATAGATCAAAATCCATATGTGCATCCATCAATAGCTAGTCCTTCTAATTAGTACCTAAATCCTCTACCACCCATGCCACCTCCTATTATGTAGGGGAAATTTCCATCACAACCATAGCAAAAGAATGCTACTAGGGCTATCAATATGCATGAGGAGATGACTACATATGAATCTCAACCCAAGAAATGATTGTTCTTTAGAATGAGTCAAAAAAAGATTCAATAGATGGGGAACACATCTAATCCTTCTCAACATAGCAAGCTTTTGACTTCATCAAAGTCAAATGTCATAATTTTCATGCTTACTTAGACAATAACTCACTAGATAAAGGTTGGGCCTCTTCCACAAAAGAAAACTAATCTATGAAGTCCCTCAGTTTATCTTTAGATAGCAAGACAAAAACCATGCAAATCTATACTTGATTCTAGGTTAGGAGTGAATTACATCTCTCAAGACATGTATCAAGCCTAGCATCTATCATCACTAAAGAAAAGTAACATTTGGTTGGAGCTTGTGAACCAGTCGATCACAGTTTCACTTGGACAAATGGATGATATGATTACCACCATTAGTGTCCAGTCTTACTCTACTAATTTTCTAGTCATTTACATGGGAAGAAACAAAGGGAAATTTCCAATTATCATGGGAAGATCTTAGCTTAGCATTGTTAAAGCTAAAGTTGGGATTCATGATTTGTCCTTGGAAATTTCCAAGGAAGATGAAGTCGGAATCATACAGAGATAAAGAGTTTAATGTATCGCATATAATGATAATGGGTGAAATTGTGTGTAAAGAATCCAAGCTATCAAATATGAGGATACTAAGGCATTCAATAAATGCATAGAAATAATATGTGTGCAAAATTTTTTGTATGCAATTGCCACACAACAAGAGGGCACCAAGTGGTTGATCATAAATGAAGAAACAAAAACTGACAAGTACATGGAACTAGAAGAACAAATCGTTAGTGCCTACATTGCAGAAATTGATAAGTTAGAACAATTAAGGAAAGGGCACTTCTACCCACAAATCAATTAGGAAGAAGAAACTTACTAGAGACACCTAGAGATCCCATAAACAATGAAACTAGAATCGCTAGAATTAAAAGCCCTACTCACAACATTAGAATATGCTTTTTTGAACAACAAAAGCTGGTAATTATTAATGCCAACCTAGAAGAAGAATAGAAAAAGAAGCTACTAGAAGTGATTAACAGATGGTTCACAACATTTGCATGATCTTATGATGAGATCATAGGAATTGATCCACAAATTTGTCAACACAAGATCTATACTGATCCTCCAATCAAACCATGATGCCAACCTCAATAAATGCTTAACCCTGAATTGAAGGAGGTAGTTAAGAAATAATTAGAGGAATTGCTAAAGGAAGGATTCATCTATCCTATTGCAGATAGTGAATGGATCAATCCATTAGTAATTGTTCCAAAGAAGGGGCACAAATGGTGAGTCTACATTAACTTCCAAATGTTAAACTATATCACATTCAAGGATCGCTTTCCTTTACCATTTGTTGATTAGGTCCTAGAAACTATTTTAGGACATGAATATTATAGTTTTCTTGATGGATATAGTGGAAACAATTATATCTACATTGCACCTGAAGACTAGGAGAAAACAACATTCACCAATCCATGGGGAATGTTTTCCTACAAATAGATATCCTTTGGTCTTTGCAATGCACTAGCCACCTTCTAGAGACTAGTATTAAGAATCTTCTAAAAGAAAATAGGTAGTGGTATTGAAGTATTTATGAATTATTTTTCAACATATAGGCTAGATTTCAAATAAGCATTAGACCATTAGAGTGAGTACTTAAGAGATGCATTGAAACCAATATGAAGGTCAACTGGTAGAAAAGCCATCTCATGGTCTAAGAAGGCATATTGCTAGGACATAAAATCTTCCAGAAAGGTATTGAGGTAGATCTTAAAAATATTAGAGTCATCCAAAATATCACTCAATAGCCACAGATAGTGAAAGATGTGAGATCATTCTTAGGCTAGACAAGATACTATAGGAGATTCATAGAAAACTTTTCAAAGATAGCCAAACTATGGACCTTTTGGTTTTGGTATGTCAAAACATTAAGAAAAATGGAAAATAAGTTTGTTTGTATACATGTGAAGTTGTTGTGCTTATAGGACAAGAAGTTGTATTAAGCAAAAGCTATGGACAAGGAATGATGCATTCAAAAGATAAAGGAAGATGAAGAAAGAAGTCTCTAGGAAGTAGGAGACATCTGGGTAGATTTGGAAGAAAATTCAAAAAGAAATATTTAGAAATAGCAAGATGTCTTTCCCCAGCCAAGCATGCCTTTCATGAGGTAAAGACATATTTACAAATTGTAGACCAAATCCAGAAAGACATCTTCCAAAAGACAAAGAAATCTTCTAGAGTATAGACTTTAGAAAGATGTCTTTCAAGAAACAAAGACATCTTCCTAGATTTGAAGGCAAATTTAGAGAGACATCTCAATAATGAGAAAGACATCTCCCGTGACTGTTAGCTAACTATTGCATTAGTTTTGAGAAGGCTTTAGTAACATGACAATTATAAGAAGACTTCATATGCATTGGGAAATGTGCAAGCATTGTTGTATTCATTGTACAATCATTTGTAATCATTGAATTCTCTATTGCTTTTCATTGTCTAATCATTTTGGCTTTGTAAAGTATGCTATACCTAATTGTGTAAGGATTAGCAAATTAAGTTGCAATCATTCCTTGTATTTCTTATTCTTGTTGTCCTCTAGGGTTGATGTGCTTGAGCTTGTTAGGATCTTGCAAGATTGAGTTGTTGGTGCTATGGTACAACACTCTGGTGTGGAGCTCAAGATTGTAAAGGTTGTGGAAGCCTTGAAACCATATTTCCAAGCCTGATGGGACCTTGCAGGGTTGAGTGCTTAGTTCTTTGATACAATGCTTTGGAGTGGGGCTTGAAGACTATGTAGGATGTAGACCCTTCAACCACGTTTTGAGAGCAACAAAGTCTAAAGGTGTGCTTGCAATCCACCCTCTAAGTGTAGAGTATCCAAGTTGATGAACCACGTAAATTTTTGTCTAATTTGTTTGTTTAAGTTTTGATTTGAAAAACTTATTCATCTCCCCCA
>MNCI01000987.1:50958-64731 GCA_015680685.1 Gnetum montanum
TTTAGAAGCTACTTATGAAGGAACCTCTATTGTTAAGCAATCAAAATTATTAGTTATGCAAAGTAAATATGATAAGCTTAAAATGCAAGAAGGTGAGAAAATCAAGGATTATTTTTCTAGAGCTAATGATCTTGTTGCAGCAATTAGAGGAATAGGGAAAGACTTGCTTGAAAGTAACGTCATCATCAAAATGATTAGGACTCTACAATCAAAGTTCAGGCCTAAGGTCACAGCCATGATGGAAATTAGAGATTTCTTAACTCTAAAATTTAAGGAACTTCAAAGTGCTCTCATCGCCATGAAATGAATCTCATAAGAGAAGTAGTAATTCAAGAGAAACCTATTACTTTAAAGACTACCTCCAAGTAGAAGGAGGTCAATGAGCATGATGAGGACAATGAAGAAGAGATTGCCCTCTCACTAGGAATCTCCAATGAGTAATTGCTAGGAAGAACAAAGGGACATATCTGAAAATATTCAATTAGCCTAAAGGTAAAGAAAGAGGTAAGAACTTTTTGAACTCTAACTTAGATTTTTCTTCTATAGAATGTTGGATGTGTGGAGGTAGAGGCCCTGTGACCTCTAAATCTCCTAGTAGCCTCAAGATGTAATACAAGAAAAAATCCCTTGAAGAAGCAAAGAAAACCAACTTCTATACAAGTTGGGATGATGGGGAATAAAGTGAAGAAGAAGTAGAGGAAGATGCAAGAAATTCTCAGCTTATTTGCATGGCCCTCATTATTGGTGATTCATTAGATGATGAACTAAATGATGATGCAAGGTATGAATTATTTTGTAAAGAACTTTTGAATTTTTAAAATATTTGTACTATTTTAAATAAACAATTTAAGTCTAAAGAACATGAAATATCTTTGTTAAATTTAACTATTTTCGATCTTGATAAACAACTCTCAGACCTAAAGGCTAAGAATGACAAGCTAACCTTATCTTTAGAACAAGAAAAAGTGGAAGTTGCAGATGTTAAACTAATAAATGAACAATTAACAAAGGGAAAGGAGTCCCTTCAATTGGTACTTGGACAAGGAAGAAGCCCATAGGACAAAAGTAGACTTGGATATTATCACCAAGAAGAGGAACCTTCATCTCATTCAAAGAAACCATAAAAAAACAAGGACTCTACATAAAGGGAAGCTTTTCTCCAACACAAAACTCCTTAAAGGTTTGTTCCTTCTAATTATTTCTCAATTAGGAGAATTAGATGTTATTATTGTAAAAAGATTGGACATAAACAAGAGGAGTGAAATCTAAAGTTTTATCATATGAGTACATGGACATATCACAAGACTCCTTGGTTTTATCAAAGTGCACTAAGAAAGGGTTTTATGTAGGATAAAAAAGAAGATTGGAAGTTAACCCAAATGACCAAGGGCATTAGGACANATAGACATACCAACCTTCTTGTGGGCCACCTCTACAAAAATAATTGAGAATGATGGAGCCCAAGTTGTCTTTGTGGAATCTCTATGAAAGAATATAACAAAAATGGGGGTTTTATCTTTCATAACTATGGGTAAATGAGGGCTTTGAATGAGAAATAAGACATCTTTTTCAATAGAAAGATGTCTTTTTCACATGTAAAAATTCATTAGACATCTTTCATTCATCGAAGATGTCTTTCTTACAACAAATAAAAAACTAGAGAGACGTCTTTCTTCAAAAGTAAAAATGAGGTTATGGAAGGCTACCATTGGTTTATAGTCATAATTAAACCTTGAAAACAAAAGAGAAACTTACCTCTACCTACCTATCATGTTTTCAAAAGATGATGATGTCTAAAGGGCTAAGAAATGTGTTTCCTCTTTTGAGGAATTTCCTTTGAATCAAACTTCCCCAATGTCCAATGCATGATTTCCTCTTGCAAATTTGTTAAGAAAAGTGTCCTAATGCCCTTGGTCATTTGGGTTNTAATATGCTTTGCTCAATTATTTTAAGCTTTTTCACTGTAATACATTCATTTCCATGAATTTTTTGGTACCTAAAGTGCTAATTCAAGAGTTATACTATAACATTGTTATTTCTAATGCTATTGTGGACGCGTTTACATCCACTATTGGTAGGATAATTTTTGAAGTATCTCCTAAAATTGTTAATGCACCTCTAGGTATTTCCAGTCTTGATGTCTTTTGAGTTACCATTGAGTTTATGCATGATATTTACACAAATGGTATTATGCCTGTAGCTCATGTTGAATTCTATGATGTATTGTTTGGAAGAGATATGTCTTTTAATTGGGATCACATTGAGTGGAGCAAGATGACTCTAGAGTCCTCCACCTTGTTACTTATTATTTTGTATAATATAATGGTGAAGGGAGGCAGTTACATTTATTGACTACTAGCCCAAGGCTATGTATTATATTGTTTGCTTACAAGGTTACCATTAGATTTGGGGCACACTCTTTGTTAAGACATTCTAAGTCACCATGTCAAGGATAGAATCCTTGGGCACCCTTACCTCATTACCATGTTGATATGTTAAAAGGGTGCACCTATTCTAAAGTTGCCTTTGTTCAAAGACAAGTGGAGTCTCAGTGAGTACATAGATAATAGGATTTCTTCTCACATAATAGTAGCAAGACCTAGCACTAGATCACCAAATCAAAAGAATAAGGACTCACCATAATTGAGAAGATCAAAATATTTTAGAGCTTAGATTACTTTCTCTCTAAAGAGGCTATTTAGACCCATTTCTCGAGCCATTGGGAAGCTTGGTAAGAACCTCTCTTACTTGCGTAAGAACTTAGATGAGGCTACAATTCCTCCTTCCTCTAATCAGTAGGTATTTAAGTTGGTCACTACTCCTCCCATCTCTAACGGCAAGGATGATGCTTTGTTCCTCCACACCATTCTTCAATAGTAGGCCCCTCATGCATATACAACTCAAGGATGGAGTTAGATTCTAAGTGATGAAGTGTCATTAAGTCAATGCATCGACTGGGCCGCGTATACGCAACCGCGTAGATGCGGGCCTTTCAACATGGCCCTGTTTACGTAGCCACCTATCTCGGCCTATAAGTAAGAGGGCCTTCTGCCTCATTTAGGCATCTTTCAGTTAGTTGTAGCGAAGCTCTTACAGTTTGTTCCCGTAGAAGATAGAATATTTTCCAAGTGTGCGCAATAGGTGTAAGAAAAGTGATCAACTCTTTATTCGAGTGTTGATGTATCTGAGCCCATTAGTATGATGGTAATAAAGGCGAACTATTCAGGCATTCCCTGCAGCATTTGGACTTAGCTATTTTATGCATTCAATAGTTTAATACATTTATGCTTTGTTAATTACCTGTTAATTACTTAAGTTTCTATTATTGTTATCTTAATTGCTATCGCTTATTCGTAGTTCATAAAGGCCATAAGTATGATCATCTCAAACGTAAATCAAACACTTGGTAAGCCGAGTGACGCTTAACGTCTGGTAACCTAGAAGTGTTAAGAGATGGTCAGAACGTGCTTAGAAGATGGGATCGGATACTTATGCTAGGAACAGTTAGAGTATAAGCTAGGATAATTATAGATTAGATAATAGTTTATTCCTTACTTTTCATACCTTAAATTAGCTGCCAAAAGATATGCAAAAAGATATAAAAATCATTAGCCTTAGTCTCACTTAACCATCGTAAACATTAACTTCACAAGTGAGATTAGGAGGACAACAACCATTCTAACCCAAGGTTTCACTAGTTAGAGTCTGGTGTATGTTAAGTGCTTACAGTCTACGGAATTCGACCGAGTCACGTGTGAATGCCCGTGATTCGTATGGTTCGACGTAGGGGTACCTAGCTACTCATCATTGGCACCGTTACCAAGGACTATTAGTCTTACATGCATCATCTAACCTTAGTGAAATTATCATTCAAGTCATTGGGATGGACCCAGGATAGAAATATTTATGCATGTTAGGCAGTTTAAAGTTAGTAGTAAGGTACATTGATTACATGGACCATCTAACGTCCAATATGTCTTCTAGCAGAAGGAAGATATCCATCCCACCGGTGCCGTAGGAGTGTCGGGTGGTGTACATGCATCCCGATGAGTACGTTCCTAATTTCATGTTCATCCTACATCAAGATGAGCATCTTCAATGGCGGGACATGGAGGACAATATTGTATACCCTCTCGACCAATCAGCTCCTATGATGCTATTTCACAATATTGGCAAATTGGGCATCTAGGACCTTGGAGCAGAGTATGTCATGGAGGACCATGACTATCGGGACTATCATCCCACTGAGGCTTAATGAGCAAGAGATCAGCAATAGGAAGACAGATATGAACATTTGAAGGAAAAACAATTCAGTAACCCCTTATTCTCGCAAGGGCTATAGGATGATGGGGATCCCATCTTTCATGAAACCCATTCAACCAAACTTCACCTGGGGCAGCAAGTCTTCCAATCCATGATTCAGTCCAAGCATCTAGGTGGCCAAGATCCCCAAGGGGATGGAGGGTCACATAGCAAAGATGAATGAGATGATTGGGACCATCATCAGGGTAGAGGGAGAGATCCCTCTCCTTCTTCTCCATCCTCTCGCTCTCCTTCTCCTTCATCCAACTCAGGCTCTGATCATAACTAAGGAAGGAGGGAGTGAAAGGATGGTGGAAAAAAGGTTTGGAAGGGATAACGTGAGGAATCACGTGAGCAATCACGTGATGCTCGCTGGCATGAAAGGAGAGATAGCTAGAATCGTCACAGACATCATGGTCCTTAGTAGGACTATGATTCAGATGAGCCGTTGTTGGCTACCCAGAGTATGCTCTAGATCTCTAAGGTAGTTCAAATCCCTAGTAGGCAAACAAAGGATAGCCGGATCAAGCACGTTGATATGAACAACATCCCTAGATTTGAAGGGGATACAACTGTGATCTGCAGACTCACCTATAGGCATTCCATGACGCTTGCACCCTGCAAAACATTAACAATGATTGGAAAAATTTGAAGCTATTCCCTCGCACGCTCATCAAAGAAGTTGAAAGTTGGTACTAGTCCTTGGAGCTAGAATCAATCAGAAGATGGAGTACGATGCTTGAAATCTTCAATGACAAGTTTCAAATGTACTCCAGAGTGACGAATCTGAGACAATAGATCCAAGGCTGGAAACAAGGGAATCATGAACCCTTGGATGCCACCATGAGCAGGTACTACTCATTGTTGCATCGATGCCCTGGTCATAGTTACTCTCAGCGGGCACAGCTTCGCCACATCATTGATGGGCTCCATTTTGAAATGCGAAAGACCCTTGGCGTGTATGCCCAGGGACAACTATCAAAGCTAAGGATCCATCAATTACAACGCCTCATTGAATAGGTGGACAAGGAGGAAGGAGAACTTAGAAAAAAGGAGAGCGCAGAAGAATTCAACCGAGATCCTTCCCTCAGAAAGAGGGAAGTCCATTTTTATGATGAAGAGGATGAATCACCACTGGAAGAAGCAGTGAACCAAAAGACCTTGCCGTTACAAAAGTTTGCATCTAAAATATCAGCAAAGGTGGATAAGATGTGGGACTCTTTGGATGAAAGGGTCCAAAGTGTTTTGCAAATTGTAGAAGAGTCCAGAGAACAAGGTAACAACCACGATCGACACAAGAAGAAGGAAGCTGAACATGCCCAATATAGGGAAAAGGGCAAGGTTGTTGTAGCAGAGCAGGTTGCAGACTCTGACACCAATAAGGATGATGAATGTCGCATATGCCAATATGAACATCCTAAGGGATGTTGTCCTATGGTGTCACATCTTCAAGAGTCTAGGATATACGCATTGAACCCTTGCTTGGCACAATGGTAGACACCCTGAAGGTTGCCTTATCCACAAGGAAATTCTAGGTGGTTCCACCAACAACAGCAAGGATACTATCCAAGTGGAGTGCCACCGCAACCGTATGAATACTTCCAATAGTGGCAACACCCACAAACATGGGGGATGCCACCTCCAAGGTAGCAGTACCCTTACAAATAGCCAAATCCCTATGGGTACTATGTTTAGCAATTAGTCTCTCCAAGGGACTCTTCCAGTCATGTGGCCTTTCCAAGTTATTACCACCCCTTGGAGTATTTCCAACCTCAATCTTCATCACCCAGGGGGGACAACCCACATCTCTTCTATCCTCCATCACCTTCTCCTACCACTCCTCCACAACACCCCACTTAGCTACCACCTGTACCTCTAATGCAGGGACAGATACCACCACACCCACAGCAACAAAACGCTACAAGGGTTGTTAACTTACAACTAGCACCTCAGCCAAGTGGACCAAAACCCAAGCCACAAAAACCTCCCTATTTCTAACCCAATAATATGAACATACCCTCGCATACATCTATGGTCAGTGCCTCTGAACCTATAAACGCCTCCACTATTCCACTGCCAGAGCAGACTCCAAGCTAATCACACTCCAACATCTAGACGGTCATGCTCACACATGTCATGACTAACTGGATCAAGATAGGTCATCTTCCTCAAAAATTGATTGATCCAGGAAGCCCCCTCATCTATCTTCAAGTGGCAGGGAACAAGCCATGCAAAGATCTTCTGGACTCAGGGTCAGGGATCAATTTGATCTCTCATGATATGTACAAGAACTGGAACCTTCTCCCGCTAAAGAAGAGCAACATCTGGCTTGAGTTAGCAGACCAGTCCATCACCGTTCCCTTAGGATTGGTGGAGGACATTATGACCACTATTTGTAGGTGGTCCTACACTGCTGATTTCCTTGTCATCCATGTATTGAACTACAAGGGGAACTTCCCAATCATCATGAGAAGGGCCTGGCCAAGCACGGTGGATGCACGACTAGGCCTCCACGATCGATCCCTCAAAATTTCAAAGGAAAATCCTTTTTGGAAGATCGAGAAGAAGCGTGTTCCATGCATCGTGTATAGTGACTCAGGGTGCAACTATGTGCAGCAATTATGGTCCGCTAAGAAAATATCCAGTCATGCATGTAGCCGGTGTACCGAGGAATCACCTATTCAATAGTGCCTGTACGCAGTAGCCACTAACCAAGAGGGCACCCAGTGGCTAACAGCTGATCCTACTAGTAGAAAATTGTGCATGGAACCATAAGAGGGGCTTGTACAAGCCTACATCAATAGTAGAGATGAAATGGAAGAGACTCATCAACAAGTCTCCACTATTGATGATCAAGATGATGGGGGGAAGCTAGAAATCCCTAAGAGCTTCAAACAAGAGCCCCTTGAGTTAAAGTCTTTACTGGCTCACTTAGAGTATGCATTTTTGCAAAATGAAAAGCCAATAATCATTAATGCCACCCTTGCTCTAGAATGGAAGAAGAAGTTGCTAGAGGTGGTAAACAAATGGGCTGCTGCATTTGCATGGTCATATCCTGAGTTGACTGGAGTTGATCCCAGGGTTTTCTAGCATCGGATCTATCTTAACCCTTCCATGAAGCCACAATGACAGCCACAAAGATGGTTAAATCTCAAATTGAAGCAGATCATAAAAGATGAAATTGAACAATTGCTAAAGGCAGGATTCATCTATTCTATCGCTGATAGCGAATGGGTTAGCCCACTCGTTATCATGCCTAAGAAAGGTGGCAAGTGTAGGGTTTGTATTGATTTCTAGTTGCTCAATATGGCAACCTTCAAGGACCACTTTCCACTTCCATTTGTGGACTAGGTGTTGGACACCATAGTAGGGCACCGCTACTACAACTTTTTGGATGGTTATAGTGGTTATAACCAAATCCAAATAGCACTAGAGAACTAGGCCAAAACTACTTTCACAAGTCCATGGGGGACTTTCACATATAAGAAGATGCCCTTTGGCCTGTACAATGCACCCACTATGTTCCAACCCCTTGTCCTAAGCATCTTCCAACAAAAAATTGGTAATGGGGTGGAAGTCTTCATGGATGACTTCTCCACCTATGGGGCCACATTTGAGTAAGCCTTGGACCATTTGGAGTAGGTTCTGAAAAGGTGTGTAGACACTAATTTGTGGCTAATATGGCAAAAGAGCCATTTGATGATCCAAGAGGGCATTGTGCTGGGGCATCGCATCTCATAAACATGGATTAACGTAGATCTTGAAAATATCAGGGTTATCTAAGGAATCACCTTCCAACCAAGTACCGTCAAAGATGTTCATTCATTCCTTGGACACACTAGTTACTACCAGTGATTCATTGAAAACTTCTCAAAGATCGCCAAGCTGTTGGTAGAGCTGACAACGAAGGACACTCCATTCATTTGCACCAAGGAGTGCGAGTCTGCATTCCAAGTGCTAAAATAGAAACTCGTGGAAACTCCAGTTCTACGAACCCCTGATTGGTCCAAACCCTTTTACATTATGATGAACGCATCCAACTACGCCTTGGGAGCCGTGCTTACATAGTGTGATGATCAAAAACATCCTTATTATAACCACTGTGCAAGCCGTAGCATTGTGGTTGCTCAGTTGAACTACACCACCACCGAAAAGGAGTTAATGGCAGTGGTGTTTGCCTTGGACAAATTTTGGCACTATGTGCTCGAACATAAGGTGTTCGTGCATACTGACCATAGTGCTATCCAGTTCCTAATGAACAAACCAATGGTGAGCCCCCGCATAATCTGGTGGCTGGTGATTCTTCAAGAGTTTGATCTTACCATGGTAGATAGGAAGGAGACTGAGAATGTGGTTGCTAACCAATTGTCTCGGTTGCGATGGGATGATGTAGAAGAGCAGGAGCCCTTATCCAACCAATTTCCAGATGAACTCCTCTTCACAGGCACAATTGACATGCAAGTGCCCAAGGAATCTCCTTGGTTCAATGACATCCTCACCTAACTCACCACTCAAGAGTTGCCAAAGAAGTGGAATCATCAGCAAAAACAATAGTTTCTCCATAAGGCCAAGCATTTCATGGAGATCAATGGCCACCTTTACAAGGTGTGCGCAGATGGCTTGGTTCGATGGTGTGTCCCTGATGATGATACATTGTGCATCCTCCAAGATGCTCATGAGGGCCCTTGTGGAGGCCACTATGCTGGACGTCACACTGCCATTAAGATCCTTCTTACAAGGTATTATTAGCCCACCATTTTCAGGGACACACAATGGTTCATCTTCTCTAGAGAACAATGCCAGAGGGATGGTGGGATAATGACACAAGGGACCTCAATAGTGGATCCAGCCACCGGAGCCCTTCGACATTTGGGATATTGACTTCATGGGATCCATCACACCCCTATCAAAAAGAAAGGCATACATCATCGTAGCTATGGACAACTATATAAAGTGGGTAGAAGTGGCAGCCATCATCGATTGTTCTTCTAGCATTGCCACACGATTTGTTTAACAAAAAATTGTTAACAAGTTTGGAGTGCCATGTGCACTCATTTCTGATAATGGAACTTATTTTATGGGTGTCACTTTTTGGAAACTCATGCAACGCTTAGGGGTAACGCATAAATTTACAACTCCCTATCACCCCCAAGCCAATGGGCATGCCAACGTTTCCAATAGGGAGATCACCAAGATCCTTACTCGAACCATCAACAAATATAGGAGGGATTGGAGCACTAAGCTTAATGATTCCCTATGGGCCTATCGCTCCACTTGGAAACTTCCTATAGGGTATTCTCCCTATGAGTTAGTCTACGTTAAGTTACCCACACTTCCAATTCAAACCGAAGTCCGCACACTATCCACCACCAGTGACTTAGGCCTTGACCTACCACTAGCACAATATGAACAACTAATCAATTTAAGTGTGCTAGATGAGAACCAATTATTGGCCCTGTCCTCCAATGAGATCCGCAAGGCCTACAACAAAAAAGAAACATGATCTTAGGATCCGAAAGGTCTCATTCAGATGTAGAGACAAAGTGTTGTATTGGAACCCCTCACATGTATCTCAACTGACCAAGTTTCAAACACTGTGGGAGGGACCTTAGATTGTCTCTGAAACCTTTCCATCTGGGGCCTTGCTTATCCACAAACCTGAGGACCCCACCAGAACGCAGTTAGTCAACCACCAATAACTGAAACCTTTCCGCAAACTCCACTCAACTAGTGCAATTGCCTCGTCATCACCCAGTCAGCCATGCTCCATTTTTCGCATCTCCTCCTTTCCACCCAGTTGTGGGGGAGATCGTCATCCTTGCTGATTTATTCCAATACACCCCTCACCATTTTATCATTTTTTGTTTTACACTTTTTTTTTCACCATCGTTTATACATTTGCACATTCTTTGTACATTTTTTTCCTTCCTTTACTTATTTTTCGTTTCTTTGTGTTAGTTTTATTTTTCATGTAATTGCTAATTTGTCATCGTGTTGTCTTCAGATGTCTGGCATGGATGGTTTTTATTATGATGGGTAATGTACACTAGTCCACCTAGTCATCTGGTTTCTACCCTCGCATGGTTGTCTTTGGACTTTATGTCTACTTTGCATTCATAAACCGGCAGTGAGTTCACATCATCCACCCATTCACCCACTCCATGGTTTTCCTTTTATTAAGAACATGCAACCCCTTCACTTAAAAACATTATAATTAATGTGTGACTTGTGTAGTTCCTAGACTTAGGGATGACCCACTGGTTTGAATCGGGTGTGACTTCAAGGGGATTACCATATTCATCGTTCTCTTCTGTCCCTTGGGTTGTTGGTGTGTCCTTGCGGATTTCCTACTGCTCCACGTCCTTCTCTCCAAGGAAGCTTCTGGGCAATTCGACTTTGCATGGTGTGGTCCTCACTGAAAAATTCAAAAAATAAAGAAAAAACAAAGAGAGAAAGATAAAAATAGAAAATAACAAAAGAAAAGCAATCAAAATGAGGATTCAAAGCACACCCCTTGGTCAAATGCATGCAAACACACATGGGTCTTTGCATGGTGTGGTTCCCCTCGAAAAGAAAAAAAATCATGGTGTGGGAATTCAAAGCACATCCCTTAGACCACCTCTAACGGGCCACCACACTAGTTATGGGACTTCCTTGGTCCCCTCTAACTTCTTCCTATTCCACTTCCTTCCTCTCACATTTGTTGAAATGGTGGTTCTCTATGGGGTCATTCTTGCTTCCTTGGGGGATAGCCGGGACTTCATCTATTGCTACGATGTCACTGAATGCGGATGGTTTTAGGTCTGAACTTAGGAACGGTTCTACTAAGTCACACAACCACATCTACACATGGGGTTTCCTATGACTAACGATCGGAATACCATTCTCTTGTCTCTCTCTCCTCACTCGGTTCTCTCCATCCCTCACCTCACTGCTTGTTATATGTCATGAAGGTGTTTCATGATATCCATGGGTTTCGCATGCCTTAGCAGGATCTCTTAGGTAGGAGTCTTACCTGGAAAATACCATTTCTTGGCATAGTGGCCCACAGACCCCAGTGTCAAGGATATGCAGGGGCTACTAAAGCTATGGCCTGCTATGGGGAGGACCCACCTGCATCTTCTTGGTTCCACTTGTTAAGCCTCCCATCCTTTGGATTTCATGGTTGACTAGTTTTGGAGTCCCATCGCTCGATTTATTCCCCGAGGAGTTCTTTTTGAGTCTCGTTCTCCTATTTTTGTCTCTTTTTCGAGCCCAATTCCCTTCCTCATGTCCTCAGCCATGTCTGGGCCTCTCACACACTTCAACCATCTCAATTTGGTGTTTCAAATTCATCATTTTAGGCTTTATATGGGTTGGTCAACATTGGTTAATGGGTTCAACACCCCTACGTATATGGGGCCCCGTCGACACAATGCCTAACCCCTATATATACTGTTGGCACATTTGGCCATTTCATGGAATAGGTGGACTTATTTGCAAATGGTGAGGTACAGAATCCTAATGAAATGAAACTGTTCAAGGAGGATTATGTTCTTTATAGTGAAGAATTCTGCAACAATTAACTAACCATGAGGTTGGAATAGAAATGAAATTCAAGAGGATGCAGTACAATGTTCTTATTGCAGCTACCCATGTTGCCAAATTGAATGTTTTGAAAATCAAGGGATGATGACATTGCAATTTTGAATGCTGGCATGAGGGTTTATCTAGAGTCAAAAGAAAATGGTGTGTCAATTGTAGCTTATGGTGGGGTAGCCTTGGTTACTTTATTAGCAACAAAGACATGAGAGTTTCTTATTGGGAAGCCATGGACATTTGATAATTTTGAGAATGCTTTCAAGGTGCTACAATAAGAGTTTTCGATAACAAAATGATGCTCCTGGTGGCATGGTTGAGTTTAGGAAATCATTGACGTTGAGTTTCCTTTTCAAATTCTATCTTTGGGTGTCTGAAAAGGTCTATGAGAATCGGCACGATGGAACAAGAGTGGGTCTTCTACTTGCTCATTTCTCAACAAAGTTTCAAGTTTAGGACTCACTAGTGCAAAAATTGGCTGTGGAGAAGGTGGTTGTGGAGCATGCACTATTCTTGTGTCTCATTATGATCTAGAGAAACAGAAATCAATTCATCGAGTTTGGCTCTATTGTACTCTGTAGAGGGAATGCATGTAATTACAGTGGAGGATGTAGGAAATCAACAAAAGCTTCATCCTATCCAAGAACTATTGGCTAAATCTCTCAATGTGGATTTTGCACACCAAGAAGTTAAAAATATGAATGGTGAGATAGAAACCACTGAAATAGGAACAACCGGTAGAACCATATGCATGTTTGGCCATGCGAATTTCAAAGATCTCTGAACAAGTGAAATTTGGAAAACACACAAAGTAGTGAAGCAATCAACCGAAGTCTTGTCGTCCGCGTTCCATGATGATGTTCTTCCATCTCCATCTTTGAAGCAAACCGTTTCCCTTTTTTTGTTACTTTTCTTAGCCTTTGGCTTCAGACTGCTTTGAGTAGTAGCAGCTAGCGTGAACATTGTTGTTCTTCATGTAAAGGAGACATCGTTCCAGCATCAGTGTTTAGATATGGATCTATTTTAATTGAGAAGCATCACGTTTTGCCTCACAGCAACAAGATCTGCACAGATTTCTTGATGAGGCACTCATGAAGGTGATGAAAGTGCAGCCGACGGTTGCAGCCGCAGTGCAGGCAGTGTCAGACCTGGTATTCCAATGTCTAGCAAAGTAGCGTGATCATAGACCGACGATGGGAGAGGTTGATCATGTGCTATCGAGCATGTGGGAGGCAGTTGACATGGATGCAGAGAATAGGAAGAAGAGAATCGAGAATGTGACAAGTTGGCAGGTGACTTTCTCAGAGCATCAAAATGGACTGCTGAAAAAGGGCATATGAACTCTCCATTATGAGCGATGCTAAGGTTAGCCTTGTCATTTTCTCGTCGTGTGGCAAGCTGTACGAGTTTGCCCCTCTAGGTTTAGGGTTTCAGCGTATTTTTTCTCATTACAGGCTACTTTACTAGTGTTTTTTTTCAACAATAAAACGTGGCACTGCGAATTCGGTTCAGGTATTGGCTAATCAGGCCACGTATTTGGATGTGAAGAGGCACCTACATTGCAGTGATCAGCTGTGGCAAATCACGCTTGATTTTGGGTTCAAGTGCAACTCTGCCATGTGGGAGGTGCTGAGGGAAGTTAATCCATGGACTACGGCAAAAACAGAAAAATTTAAGCTAGGATTCACTGTGTTTTTAGTAGGAATTATTTCAGCAAAATTTCTGAATCAATATGTGGAGGTCCCACCATTTATGTTGAAATTGTTATTGGATATAACTACCATGGCATGGCCTTTCGTTTTAATACATTTTGTAGGTTCAAAGCCTTCACCTCGCAAATGATTTGGATAGACAGAGGTTGATGGCAGGTAGGAAGAAAATCATGGGTCCCAA
>MNCI01000987.1:65650-81802 GCA_015680685.1 Gnetum montanum
AATTTTTTGGTAGCATAGTAGGATTATCTTGAAGAAATTGCTTATTTGAGCCTTGGAAGTTTGAACAATTTGTAGTTATTGAATTTGGGGTAGATTTATTGCGAAGTTTTTACTCGTGTCATTTTACCTTCTTTAAATATTTGAGGTCCACACAAATCTGCTTTCTTTTCTGTCTATTTCCATCGAATCTTGCTCTATTTCTAGTTTTCTTGTGGAACTATCTCTTTCTCTGGGGAAAATTAGAAGTAGATTCGCAGATTTGTGCTCAAATGTTTTTGCAAAATTTTATTTGTTACAAGTAGGTATTATAAGCACCACGTAGACTAGGCAATTGAACAAAATAGGAACTCTCAACAACTCACAGTACTTGGCAAAGTTGGCTAAATCTCTCTAATATAAGTCATTTATAGTTTTCACACAACGCAATCATTTCATTTTTCACAACCACACGCCGCAACAGCACACACACATACTTACATTAATTACTAAGTCTATTTGGAGGTATCTAGGCCTTGGTGTTGCCAGAGACCAGCAAGCACCTAAATCCTGTTCGAGGACACTCGTTGGTGATTGCGTCCCAAATGGTTGCCAACAGTTCTTTTGGCGCTAGAAGGAGGGCTGAAAGTTTAGCCTCTAGGTTCATAAGCCTTATAATTTTAGCATATCAATAATTATTTGTTACTATAAAGGCTTAAGAAATTAGATACTATGTTTAGTTCATGACCAAGGAGATTGATAGTTTGAATAGTCTAAAAGTTTCAAAAGTTATTCTAGATTCTAAGACTGATTCTTCATCAGAAGAAGGAAAAAAGGAAGTTTTTGAATTGGGAACAAGTAGTGGAGTGAAATCTAGAAGATCAAGAAGATCACCCATTATATCTAGTTTATCAATTTATAAGAGAAGGTCTAGAAAGTTTAAGAGTTCAACTATCCAAAGGAATAGGATGGCAAATCCTTGGCAAGGAGTTACACCATTAGGATTTCAAAGTTACAATGATATTCCTAAGGTAGTGTACAAATATTTGCCTGAGCCTTTCATTCCTGGAAAAGCTTATCTAGCTGAAGAATATATTCACATGTTTGAGTTAGCTTTAGCTAATGCAAATATTCAACATCAAGATCAAGCTTGTAGGTTGTTTATATCAAATCTAAAGGATATGGCTCAGATTTGGTATTTGAACTTACCAAGTAATAGTATTACAAGTTGGGATGACATAAAGAATATTTTCTTAGCCCAGTTTGGTAATCAATTAGATCAACAACAACTATACTATCGGCTAATATAAGCTAAGCAAGGAGTTAAAGAGTTAATTCGAGATTTTAACATCAAGTTTCAACGAATTTGTGGACTCTTTCAAAGACAATATAGGTCATCAGAAAAAATGCTTAAACAGACTTATCTTAAGGCTGTCAACCTTAATATTTCAATTTGGTTAAGGAGAACTCCAAACTTAACTACACTAAATGACTATTTTAGTGAAGCTATACAGTTAGAAAAATAGTTGAACTTGAATCCTAAAGAAAATATTGCAATTCGAAAAAGAGAAGAAAGAGTTATGATTCCTATGCAAGATTGTGCTCAATTTAAAGCTTTACCAGGTCCATCTCATGTTAAGATAGAGCAAGAACATGAAAGAATAGGATCTGAAAAAGGAAAAATAATGAGAGATATTTCTAACAAATTAGTGAAGCTTGAAAAATCCTTGGCAAGAGTTAATATCAAGGAAGAAAGGAAAAATAGAAAGCATAAACATCAAGACACTAAGTTAGCAGAAGATGAGGATGAAAGTGACCTTATTATGTCCAAATTTCTTGATATTGAATCTGATAATGGATTATCAAGTGTTCATTATGCAAGTAAATCTTCTAGCACTGGATCTAGTGATACTTCTTTTCTATAAAGTTTTGAAGAAAATATGTCTTCAGATGAGGAATGCAATGAAAATGAGGGAAATGGATATAGTCTTCAATTAAAAGAAATATTAACTACTTCTAGATCCCCAAATGTTATTACTGATACGTCTACTAAGAGAAAATATTTTGAGCCAAATAGAAGAGATAAGAATAAAGGCAAAGACAATCAAGTAGAGCAAAGCACTCCAAATCAGTCTTTTAATAAATGGATAAAGAAATCAAGCTTTATTGGTGATGGAGAGTATGATTTGATTGAAGAACTTAAACATGTCAAGGCCAATATTAGCTTTTATCAGTTGCTTCAAATAGGAGATCAGCAAAGAAAGGCCTTAGAGTTCATTAAAGGTAAAAGGAAAGTTAGAGAATCAGAGTTAAGTTATGTGTCAAATAATGATGAGAAGTTAAAGACCTCGTATGACAAGGAAGCTCCTCCTTTCCTTTTGACAATGAAATTGAAGGATAAATACTTACACAATTGTTTGGCTAATTCTGGAGTTACATCTACTATAATGTCATTGTCTATATGTAAGAAACTCGGTTTGACTCTTGAAAAATCAAATAAGAAGATTGTTCAAGTGGATAAAAGTAGAGTGAAGATTGTGGATCAATTACCATATGTCCTATTGGAAATTGCTTCTGAACCCCGCATTAGAAGTAGAGTAACTATTCAAGTGCTAGATATACCAGATTCACATAGTCTCTTATTGAGTAGAAGTTGGAGCAAGAATTTCTCAGGTTACATATCAATAGATTATTCTCACATGTGGCTACCTTGGAAAGGAGAACCAAATCAAATATACATATATAGTGAACCTTTCATGATTGATAACATTACTTCAAATGGAAAAAGTAAGGCGGTTGAAAAAGGAGATGTTGAAAATAAAATTTGTACACTCCAAGAAAATTATAGTTCTGAGAAAGAGCCAATCAATGAAGATTCATGTGAAGAAGCCTTTGTGTCCCAAGAAGAAGAAGAAGGACCCAAGTGAGAAGAAAATGAGAATTCATTTGAGAAAGAAGATGAGAGGATTGCTGAAGACAAATCTCAAGAGGATCAAGTTGAAAACTCCAACAACCCAAAAAGTAATAGAGAGATTGCTTATGAGAAGGTTAGAGATATGAGGATTCCTACCAGAGTAATCCTCAACATTCTCTTTCCATCTCAAGAATAGTCCATGAACAAAAGACTGAATAATGTACAGTTTGTTGTTTTTTTTCGGAATGAGGTTTTTATACCATCAAACCTTATGTTTGAGGGAAATTTTCCTCTAAAATGATTTATCTTTTCAACTATAAAAGTCAAATAAAAGCTTTAGTACAGTTCAGTTTTAAAATAGGGCTTGAATAAATTTCTTTAAGCCTTTTAAGGGGGTAGAAATGTTGGCATATTTGGCCATTTCATGGAACAGGTGGACTTATTTGCAAATGGTGAGGTACAGAATCCTAATGAAATGAAACTGTTCAAGGAGAATTATGTTCTTTATAGTGAAGAATTCTGCAATAGTTAACTAACCATGAGGTTGGAATAGAAATGAAATTCAAGAGGATGCAGTACAATGTTCTTATTGCAGCTACCCATGTTGTCAAATTGAATGTTTTGAAAATTAAGGGATGATGACATTGCAATTGTGAATGCTAGCATGAGGGTTTATCTAGAGTCAAAAGCAAATGGTATGTCAATTGCAGATATTTCTCTAGCTTATGGTGGGGTAGCCCTGGTTACTTTATTAGCAACAAAGACACGAGAGTTTCTTATTGGAAAGCCATGGACATTTGATACTTTTGAGAATGCTTTTAATGTGTTGCAATAATAGTTTTCGATAAAAAAATGATGCTCCTAGTGGCATGGTTAAGTTCAGGAAATCATTGACGTTGAGTTTCCTTTTCAAATTCTATCTTCGGGTGTTTGAAAAGGTCTATGAGAATTGACATGATGGAACAAGAGTGGGTCTTCCAGTTGCTCATTTCTCAGCAAAGTTTCAAGTTTAGGACTCACTGGTGCAAAACTTGGCTATGGAGAAGGTGGTTGTGGAGCATGCACTATTCTTGTGTCTCATTATGATCTAGAGAAACAGAAATCAATTCATCGAGTTTGGCTCTATTGTACTCTGTAGAGGGAATGCATGTAATTACAGTGGAGGATGTAGGAAATCAACAAAAGCTTCATCCTATCCAAGAACTATTGGCTAAATCTCTCAATGTGGATTTTGCACACCAAGAAGTTAAAAATATGAATGGTGAGATAGAAACCACTGAAATAGGAACAACCGGTAGAACCATATGCATGTTTGGCCATGCGAATTTCAAAGATCTCTGAACAGGTGAAATCTGGAAAACACACAAAGTAATGAAGCAATTGACCGAAGTCTTGTCTTCCACGTTCCATGATGATGTTCTTCCATCTCCATCTTTTAAGCAAACCCTTTCCTTTTTTTTGTTACTTTTCTCAGCCTTTGGCTTTAGACTGCTTTGAGTAGCAGCGGCTAGCGTGAACATTGTTGTTCTTCATGTAAAGGAGACATCATTCCGGCATCAGTGTTTAGATATAGATCTATTTTAATTGAGAAGCATCGCGTTTTGCCTCACAACAACGAGATCTGCATGGATTTCTTGATGAGGCACTCATGAAGGTGATGAAAGCGTAGCTGACAGTTGCAGCCACAGTGTAGGTGGTGTCTAACCTAGAATTCTAGTGTCTAGCAGAGCAGCGTGATCACCAGCCAATGATGGGAGAGGTTGATCATGTGCTTTCGGCCATGCAAGAGGTAGCTGACATGGACGTAGAGAATAGGAAGAAGAGAATCAAGAATGCGACATGTCGGCAGGTGACTTTCTCAGAGCGTTGAAACGGACTGCTGAAAAAGGGCATACGAACTCTCCATTTTGAGCAATGCCGAGGTCGGCCTTGTCATTTTCTCACCGTGTGGAAAGCTGTACGAGTTTGCCCCTCCCAGGTTTAGGGTTTTAATGTAGTTTTTCTCATTATAGGCTACTTTAGTAGTGTTTTTTTTTTGACAATAAAACACAGCACTACGAATTTGGTTCAACTATTGGCCAATCGGGTCGCGTATTTGGACGTGAAGAGGCACCTCCGTTGCAGTGATCGGTTGTGGCAAATGAAGCTCGATTTTGGGTTCAAGTGCAACTTCGCCATGTGGGAGGTGCTAAGGGAAGTTAATCCATGGACTATGGCAAAAATAGAAAAATCTAAGCTGGGATTCACCGTGTTTTTAGCAGGAATTATTTCAGTAAAATTTATGAATAAATATGTGGAGGTCCCACCGTTTATGTCAGAATTGTTATTGGATATAACTACCATGGCATGGCATTTTGTTTTAATACATTTTGCAGGTTCAAAGCCTTCACCTCGCAAATGATTTGGATAGACAGAGGTTGATGGCAGGTAGGAAGAAAATCATGGGTCCCAAGCATTAGAAAGATGGACAAATATTACACACTTACATATATATTTATATATTAACCCATCCATGTATGCATCAACTCCATGGTTATTATCTCTACTACTCAAATGTAAATAACAGTAAAATATTTTATGATTTAAAAAGGGAATTTGTGCAACAATTGTTCAAAGTCCCCTGTGAATTGAACACTTGTCAATTGAAATGGTGGTTATAACCACCACAAAGGCCACTTGTCAACTACAACCTCTTTATCTCCACAATGGCCACTTGTCAACAAAATGGAACACGTGTCAACTACAACTTCTTTATCTCCATGGCGACCACTTGGCAACTGAATGAAGACACTTGGCGACTAAATAGGACACTTGTCACCCGTAGCTTTTTTATCTCTATGGTGGTTATAACCACCCAAGATATTTTGTAACTTACCTACCTACCTTTGAACCCTATAAAAGGCTTCTAAGGACTCTTGAGGTCTCACATCACACTTTGGAAGACTACTAGCTAGCACTTGGGGCTCTCACTTAGAGACACACTTTGGGTCTTGGGAGAAGAGCATTTGTAAAGAAGAAAGTATGAAAGATTGCTTGTAAGATGACTTGCTAAAGGAAATATTTCAGCCTCTTTGTCATGGTCCTGTGAGTTATTTTTATTTTTATTTTTTTAAAATTGTTTAGCTAGTGGTTTAGAAAGTATCATCCTTGGCAAGTAATTTTGGGATTTTTAGATTGCTCTTATTATTCTTGTTGCCCGATAGANGGTTTAGAAAATCCTTGGTATTTTGATGGGACCAGAATAGCTTTATTTTATCTTTAAAGTGAATCTCTATGGTATTTCAATCAGAAATTGTCAAGTCTTTTGAAGGTTCTATTGAATGCAATTGTTGATGTCCATTATCTAGCCAAAATGGAGTCTCGTACGTGGTAGTTTACGCAGCAATTTTTTGGTAGCATAGTAGGATTTTCTTGAAGAAATTGCTTATTTGAGCCTTAGAATTTTGAACAATTTGTAGTTATTGAATTTGGGGTAGCTTTATTGTGAAGTTTTTACTCGTGTCATTTTACCTTGTTTAAATATTTGAGGTCCACACAAATCTGCTTTCTTTTCTGTCTATTTCCATCAAATCTTGCTCTATTTCTAGTTTTCTTGTGGAACTGTCTCTTTCTTTGGGGAAAATTAGAAGTAGATTTGCAGAGTTGTGCTCAAATGTTTTTGCAAAATTTTATTTGTTACAAGTAGGTATTATAAGGACAACGTATACTAGGCAATTGAACAAAATAGGAACTCTCAACAACTCACAGTACTTGGCAAAGTTGGCTGAATCTCTCTAAGATAAGTCATTTATAGTTTTCACACAATGCAATCGTTTCATTTTTCACAACCGCACGCCGCAACAGCACACACACATACTCACATTAACCACTGAGTCTATTTGGAGGTATCTAGGCCTTGGTGTTACCAGAGACCAGCAAGCACCTAAATCCTGTTCGAGGACACTCGTTGGCAGTCGTGTCCCAAACAGTCGCCAACATATACACCCTCTGCACTTTGAAAATTTTATCATTTGGGATCCAAATTGAGAGGATTTTTTGCCATTTTTTCCTCCTAACCTTTCCCAATGCACCTACATTCCATCGCAAGTCCGCATCAACTGATCCTTGTCCTTTTAAGCCATAGGAGGTATGCTCTTAGTCATGGGGGGATGCCTTTGTGTAATTAACTGTAATTAGTTAATTAATGGATTAATTACAAAAAATTTGGCCCTAACCCATAAATTAATGCTCTGGAAGACTTAACAGTGTGCCTGTGCCAATAACATAACTTGGTCAAACTAAGAAGGTATATACAAACCATCTTAAGCTACTTATGAACGGTCTAACAGACGGTTATGTTGATTGCAAATGGCACCCAAACCGAGGCACCCAATGGACGAAAGACCATCCCAACCAAGGGACAAGTGCCCACTCACGGGAAGGGGACAATGTGTGCAACTGCCAACACATGCGGAGGGCTCTCATGCAACTGGGCCCTTCTACGAAAGACCTAACGTGGAATCTGTTCATCAGATTCCCAAAGAGGAGATTCCTAGCGAGCAATTGCTCAGGGATAAGACTCCTTGGATAGCACCATGGCTTAAGGTCACCCTGATCCAAGCCTACCTTGATGCTATCACACTACACGAGATCCAACGAATGGTCCTTCAAGAGCTAAATTTTGGACCATTCCTTGAAAATGCACCAGAAGACGTGAGGGTCCAATTGCAGAACTCTTTGATGTGGTGAATCATCATAACCAGTGGTGAATGGTACTTAGGAGAAACTTATCTCTTCTGGACGAATCAACAACCAGGGTCTAGAGTAAGAATCAAAGACATTTATGTCTCTTACTCTTCAAAGGCGATAGCGTAGGCCCTGGGGTTGCCTAAAATTATGGCGGATGTGGTTGAAATTCCAAAGTAAGCTGATCCAGAGGTAAAGGTGCAATGGACCAAACGGTGCTAGGGGGTAGAGCACAAGGAATTTGACTCCTTAACCACAGCAGAGAGAGTGTACTCAAAGATCGTGTCTTACCATTTGAACCCAATGATAAGACCTAGTAAAATCATAGCCTTCTCCGCTCGTGCGTGTGCTGCCTTAAGTGAGAAATTCCCCATGAGTCTTCCACAGCTGCTATTTCTGGAGATTGAAAAGAGGCTCGCTGAGAACGAACGTGGAAGACAAGCTCTCCCCTTTCCTTGCCTAATCCAAAAGTTGTGCAAATGGGCATGGATAGCATGATATTCCAATGATGTAATCCAGTGCACCCCAATTGCCACACAAATAGAGGAGGAGCAGCAACCACCTCCACCACCTGCACAAACAATGCAGTCGAGCTCGCAAACTAGGGGAGAATATATCTATGAGTTCTAGGAAATGCTTTCGAGCCAGCAAGAGCAATCTGGCAGGACTAGTGGAGGAGAAGACCCTTTGATCTACCGCCCTACCAAGAGCCACCTAGAGCAAGTGGCTCAATCAGTTAGCTTGCTTGAAATGGCAGGGCTAGTATTCTCCACCGCCCAAGCACAAGCTCCAACTAGAACAGATCCAAGAATCTAAGAGGTAACAGTGTCAACTGAATAGTTGTTCCCTTAAATTTCAGGGAATGCTACTACCTTCTTAGTACGCTTGGAAGATGGTGAAGGGGTGACGGTCCTAGTGATGCAGCACCAGGGATAGGAAGTTGCAGCTGAAGTGGTTGTTGACACAATTGCTACAACTCTCAATGCACCAGCAGCACCTGTACCAAACATTCATGGACTACAAGATGTACAGGTGTCTATTGGAACTTCATGTAGTAGAATTGATATAGCCCAACATAAAGAGTTGTTGGATCGACTCGTGGGAACTCGGCAACAACTTTCGGATGTCTTTGACCTTCCGTACAACATTACTATAACCCAGTCAGAGCTACTCTTGGCAAGGGGCAAGAGCCTTGTTTTAGAAGGGCAACTTGAAGCTGGTTAAGATGCTTGTCAGCGCTTGGCAATGGAGGTAGCCCAATTACTAACCCAACATGCCAATCCAACCATCCTCAACCACGAAATCACCAAGGATGAAGCTTTTCAATAGCTTCAACTTAAACTTTAGGTCATTGAGGATGTGTGAGAGATGATGATCTTCGACAAGTCCTTAGCAGATTCTTAAGCATATCACTTAGAAAAGGACTTGGCGGAGGTTCGCCAAGAGAACGTATGGCTGACCGCAAAAGTTCATCGCCTGTGCAATGTTGGTGCAGAAAATGAACACATGAAAACTTTCATCCACCAATAGCAGGAAGAGCTAGCCAGGGTGAACGATGACATAAGGAGGTTGGCTATTGAAAATCAAAATTTGTCAATGGAGGAGGTTCAGGCATTGCAACAAAAGTTTGCAATCAAAATTGCCGCTTGGAAAAATGAGGCCCTAAAATTTGAAAAAGTCAAAAATCATTACAAGGAACAAGTGGGATTGCAGAAGGAAGTGAACAAAAAGCATATTCAAGTCACAAAGACCAAGATGAACTAAGCACTCCAGTAGCTCCAAGAGAGAGGTGATGCATGGCAACCTATCTTCGATGGGTTGAACAACTTCAATAAAGCTGAAATCCACCTAAAAGAGCTACAAATTGAGGAGATGACATAATACATGGAGCTTGCCAACCTCTGATATGCAAATCTAGCTATGCTTACAGTTGGAAGACCATGGTTAGAATTAGAAAAATAAGTGGCTACCTTGTATTCCTTATACAAGGGAGAGTTCCAAGCACACAAGGCAACAAAGAAAAAGCTAGCAATGGAAAACACGGAACTCGAGGTCCTCCGCATAAGCTTTGAAGGTTAACGAATAGTCATAGAGGACCTAGGCCATAGGATGAATGACTACTAGCAGCTACAGGCATTAGTCTGAGCATTTGACATCAAACGCAAGCAATTCGTAGCCTAGTTTTTCAACCTAAAGGAACTCCTTTCATCTCTGCCATGCCCTTGGGAAGTTCCATTGTTATCTTAATCGCTATCGCTTATTCATTGTTATCTTAAAGAAACTCCTTCCATTGTTATCTTAATCACTATCGCTTATTCATAATTTGTAAAGGCCATAAGTACAACCATCTCGAATGTAAATCAAACACTTGGTAAGCCCAGTGACACTTAACGTCTGGTAACCCAGAAGTGTTAAGAGATGCTTAGAACATGCTCGGAAGATGGGATCATATACTTATGCCAGGAACAGTTAGAGTATAAGCTAGGATAATTATAGAGTAGATAATAGTTTATTTCTTACTTTTCATACCTTAAATTAGCTGCCAAAAGATATGCAAAAAGATATAAAAATCATTAGCCTTAGTCTCACTTAACCATCATAAATAGAACCTCATAAGTGAGATTAGGAGGACAATGACCATTCTAACCCAAGGTTTCACTAATTAATGTCCAGTGTATGTTAAGTGCTTACAGTCTACAAAATTTGACCGAGTCACGTGTGAATGCCCGTGATTCGTATGGTTGGGCATAGGGGTACCTAGCTACTCATCACTAAGTTAGAGGCATCCCTAACTAGTGTTCATGGGGAACATCATGCTTCCATGTCACAGCCTGAGCACCATATTCTAGTTCCTCCTACTTTTTTTACTCCATCTCATGTTGATGCTCCTAGCTATTTTGAGCAATGTGCTATGGAAAGCATTTTTGGAACCACATCCTAATGGATCCCAATTTAGTAGCCACCAACTCCATTAGCTCCACCAACTTCTTCTTAGTTTCTAGTAAAGCTTTGTTCTCGATGGGCTCCAATGCAATGAGTTGAGTCCTTAGATGAGGACACTCAAAAATCTAGCCCTCCCAGCACTAGCAATGATGACAATGAGGAGGAGACTTGTCATCCACCTTGAGTAATGGTGGATTCTAAATTCAAATATGCTATTGAGGTTAGTGACTGAGACATCATTAAGATGCTTGTTCTCTCCATTTGGTGATCAAAAAGGATGAGACATTTTATGGCTCTCACATATGTGATTTTGGGATTTTGCACATATGTGATTAATATGTGAATAGTTGTACTCCAAGATGCTTATGGCCAGTTTGATGTAACACATTTTGTGGATGGTTATGGATAGATGATGTGTTTCCTAGTTATATGTGTGTGGTCTATTGCTTTTTATTCTACCTTTTTTCTTACTTGCCTCATGTCCTATTGCTCCTCCATCCTTATCCTAATCCCTAGATGCCATAGAGCTTTATATGTCTTTATGCTTTTCTTAAAACATCTTTTATGATAATTATGAATATATATATTGATATATATCTACAAGGTTGACCTTTTTGGTTATGTCCAAAAAGGGGGAGATGTAAAATGTGTTATTATTGGGACAAGACTAACCCATTTTCTTAACTTTTGGTCATTACCAAAAAGGGGGAGATAATGGATCTTTTGGTTTTCGTATGTCAAAACATTAAGAAAAATGAAAAACAAATTTGTTTGTATGCATGTGAAGTTGTTGTGCTTGCAAGAAAAGAACTTGGATATTGCATCAAACCCGATATCAGGTACCCGATATCATGACGTATTTAAAATAGGGTACTTAATAAAATTGATAAATTTTTGAAATTCTAAGCCCAAAAATGAAGGATTTGAGGTTAATTTGAGAGGTTCAAGGTAACATGGAATAGACCAGAAGGCACGAAAGGTATAATGGGGTAGAATCTAGCAATAAAATTCCTAGAATCTAGCAATAATAGGATGAGGAGAAAGGACATGTGTTGGTACATAGGAATGTTTGAATTAGAGGAATGGTAAGGGAAAGAATAACGTTGGCCATAAAGTACTCAGAGGGTATAAAATAATGTGGTGGTGTGCAACAAGTACAAATTACAAAAGTCACGCAAGTGGGTCCTCCCCAAAGCAAGTTCCAACCTATAATGGCCTTGCGTAACCACCCTAAAAATGTCTGTAGGCACTAAAAGGGTTAAATGTAATCTACACCGATGTAATAAAACACACACATGTTGATACCATCATGATGAGATATGAATTCAATGCTATACAAGACACAAGTCACAATTACATGAATAGCGAGATGAGACGAATTGTAGAAGGGATTGTAGAGATTGGGACATGAGGTAACTAACCCAGGGCACAATGGATCTTCAGTGTAGGGCATGATCAATGTGTCATTAGCCCATCACTCCAAAATCAAGACCAAGTCCATTCCTCTAATCAGTGACATCACATTGTTTCATCCCATGGTGAATAGCCATAAGAGTACCATGACAACAAGGTGTACGATCACTTGGTGTTTTGTTCAAGGGAGGAGTGATTCGGAATTGCTTTGTGGCACTTTTGTCTTGATCTTTCTTTTTTTTCTTTGAATTCTTAATCTATAGAAGCTACTTACCTTCAAGCATGGATGCATGTCTTTCTAGTGGGACCCCCTAGAGGAGCATTGGTTTTTTTTATGAGTGCTTTATTACTCTTACTCCCATTCTTCCTTAGATCTTCAAGGATCTTAGTACAACCAAGCTGCATGATAGCACCTACAAATGTCACCAAAGAGAATCCTCAAGTCCCCTTGATTTCACACCCTGGCCATTCCTACTTAGTCCATCAGATGTTACTCTGGGCATAATGAGCACAATATTACTTTTAATTTTTTGTAATGATAAGAATATCATTATACCCAGAGTAGAACCTCTTATTAATAGAATGGATGGGTACATGTGATGGGCTCACTATCCAAATAATTAGTTACTCGAGACTTGATAGCATAGAACAACACCTCAACCAATGGGTCACATGAGTATTCTATTTACCGATGAGATTGCCCTCAAAAAGATAAAACAACAAATTGAAAGATGAAAAACTGGAAAACAAAAAATTGTAAAATCAAAGAAAAAGAAAAATATTTATTAATTCTGCTTCTTAGAATGAAGGATATCCCCCATAACTAAACGTTTAAGCATGGCCATAATTAATAAATGGAAGATTAGGATCCATGCATGTTCGAAATATTGGGACCCGGTCATATCCAACCCATTGGGTATCTTTTGATGTGGTGGTTGGAATGTGCCCAAACTAGGGTTCACACACTTGATTAATGTTGACATAGTGGGGCAAGTTATAAGATGTGGTTAATTGATAAGGAGTTGACCCACTATGGCACCCATGACCGTAAGATGATATGCAAGGATTGGTATGTCTCCCTACATGGCTATATTCATTTTTCCCCATAGTTGCTGGAGTTTCTATTGGTGGCCCTGATAAGGTAACATGAGGCATTGCGTTCAAGAAAAAATATGCACCACAGTGTTGGACTTATGTTGAGTTGGAAAATGTAGTGGTCTCAGAACTATGCTACCCCTTCCTACAGTCATGTCTAAAGAAGGGACGCCTTCAACGTTGTGGAGAATTTCCACTGCTATTGATAGTAGAAGCACAAGTAACATTCATGGTTGATGCTATGGTGCAAATCCCTCGAGTATAGTTAGTGGCAATGTAGAAGCAGGTGAAGGATGAGAATGTTGAAATTGAGGAGAAGTGTAAGGTACCCAAGGTGGTGGTCCTGTTGGCAAGGATATGGGTTGATGGTATTGAGGAAAATGATAATAATGTGGTGAGATAGATAATGTTGACCTGATTGGGGGAATAGGATGTTGGACTTGATAAGCACTTGGGTTCAGATGATAGGAAGGGTGTAACTAGTTTAGGGGTGGCTTTCCCCATGACTAGGATTTTTGCCACTATGATTGAACATAGTATTTTTGTACAAACTTTGGATGTAACATTCTTCCCCAATGTTCATGTAAATGTGACATGATTGGGCATTGACCTTTGCAGTGATCATACAAGCAAATGTCACATTGATACATATGATTGGCAGTTAAGTTCTTATCCTCTTCTACCCTTCTTTCCAATTGTCTAGTGGTATTTTGTCATGTTTCTTGGTTCGTCATGACTCTACCTCCAATAATATTGGAATATTCTTCACATTTTTCATGTATCCACTTCATCATCTTATTGATCTTTCCCTTAATTTTGTCTAGTGATTGTAATATTGGTAAATATGGTTCCACCTCCTTGAGGTGAGTTGATTTTTCCTCTTCTTGATTATGGACCCTTGTTAGGTTGAGATTTTGGTCCTATTGAGATTTTTCAACATTCTCCCATTTAGCCATTTTTCCTTCTTTTGCTCTTGGAATTGATGGGTTCGTAGTTCATATAGTTGGACCTGGGGCATACATCCCTAAGGTTTCCCTTGTTTCATTATAGAGCCCATCTATGATATGGTACATTAGCCTCTCCTTAGAGAACCCATGGCCTAGGTAGTTGTTTAACAGTGCATAATATCTTTCTAAGGCCATGTTTAAAGGTTCATGTTGTGCTTGTTTCTATTCTTGGATTTGTCTCCTCAAGGCTGACACTCTTGCATAGGTTTGATATCTTTCATTGAAGAGTTCTACCACTGTTGGTAAACATCGAATTGATTTTGGTTTTACCATACTTTTTCTTGGACAATGAGTGTTGTGAAAAAGAGCTTAAGCATCATGGAAGGCTTGTAAAGGATGTTTTAAATCTAAATCATAGCCTCCTAAAAACTTGGAAAAGTTGTTTAAATCAAGCCTAGGTAGATAAATTTCCTTACGATGCCTACAGGATATTTAAATAGCATCTTGTATATGCATTAGGCTCTTAGTGGTCAATAGGGGTTCATCTTCACTAAGTAGGTTATAAGTTTGTGAGTCAGGATGATGTTGTCTTTGTTCATGTTGGTCTTCTTGACTTTGCCCATGGATTCAATTTTTATTTCTATGCTAACCCGTTGAGGAATAGTCATCCATTCTTGGGGATGTCCCATCTTCACTAGAGGTGTCTGAGTTGGATGAAAAAAGTCCTTGAGTATTGTTGGGGTGTTTATGAACATATGAAACTCCTGCATAAGATTTAGTACTCCAAACTCCTTCGTTGGTTCTCCAATGAATTTCCTCACTAGATGTTGCATTATTGTTGTCTTGTGAAAGAGACATTGTTGTGAATTACGTGTGACTTAACTAAATTTAATTTCTTTGCTGGAAAGATATATTGTTAATACCTTGTTACAACAATCTTGTATGATATAACTAATCTAGATAACTAGCACCATCCCCGATAACAGCACCAATGATGAGTGGCAAGGTATCCCTACACTCAACCATATGAATGCGAGCATTCATGCATGATCTAGTCAAACTCCGCAGATAGGCTAGTTGTGATATCTAAATAGTTACTCGTTGATCGCAGTTTGCTATCTTTCCACTTGGACTAGTATTTATGTTGTCATGTATGGTTTAGTCTAGAGTGAGGTGTATGATGTGATTCTAAACTAGTGCTACTCCTAGAGGCAGTGGAAAATAACTTTAATTGGACTAAGGAGGAGAGAGAGAGAGAATCTAACTACAAGGAAATGGAAGAAGAGAATCTAAGCTAGCCTCAGTGCGATGAGTATCTATTCCTTAATCATCTGTACACATCTTGGACCTCGTGTACCACTATCACTGGGATTGCCAAGCGCATGTCCTGGGTATGCTATCGGATTACCAAGTAGTCACACTTAAATGCTCATGGTTAACTCGTACTCATTCTGTGATTAATAACAGGAATAGGAAATGAGGGTGAGAGATATTAATTATGAAAGTAATAAATAATAATTAAACAACTAAAACTAAGTGAATGCTACAATGATGAAGTAATCTCGATCTTTATTGTGGTCATGTGTGTGTCCAAGTACATCACACTCAAATAAAGGTGCCATACAATTACAATCATTACACTGCGAGCATGCACTAGGAGAAAGGGTTGACAAGAAGTAACAAATGACTGAAAAACTAACTAACTAAGAACTAATTCCTAACTAACTTTCCCATGTTCCCACATGTGTATTTATAGGCAAACACAGGATTCATGATATCGTGTATCTGATATCGTTATTTAGGTCATGATATTGCGTACCCAATATCATGGATCCGATATCGCAAGTCTGATATCGGAGCCTGACAAATCATGGTTCATTACTAAGTATTTAGAGGAAAAAATTCAAGGTCAGGTAATTCCAAGAATAATAATTAAATATTAATATATTTTCTACTATTAAGTCACATGTATCCATAAAAAGGACTCAATGATCAACTAGTAGATTTAAGTCACCAAGAAAATATTTAGACTAAGCCTACAAATCCAATAATGGGTTTTCAAGATAAGAGAAAAGAATACTTAAAATATATACCAAATATCTATTTAACAACCTTTTAAACTATATTTTTACAATTTTT
>MNCI01000987.1:90250-110675 GCA_015680685.1 Gnetum montanum
AAGGTTTTCCTGTTCACCACTTCATTAAGTGGTAACTCCTCCTCATCATAGAATCAAGCCTCACTCTTCCTGATGGAAGTGTCACTATTACATTACTCTACACTTTATCTTTTTCACAACTCATCTTCTTCTTTTTCTACCCACTCTATCAACCTTTGGATCTGATGAGCTCTTAGTTCAAAAAGTCTCCCTTTGGCCTAAACCCTAAGAGTTCTTCTAGTTTTTTCTCTAAGCCCATTTATGATGTGGTGGAGTTATTCCCTCTAAGAATAACCATGGCTAGGGCATTGATGTAAAAGAGAATAATATCTACATATGATGGCATCCAAGGGTCTATGTGTTTCCTATTTTCAACCTTGGATTTGCCTTCTCAAATTGGACACTCTAGAGTATGTCTAGTATTTGTCATTAAATAGTTCCAACATGGTACTTCATCTATGAATGGATTTTGACTCCAAGGACTGATACCAGCTTTTTACTTAATGAGTGTCTTGGGGAATAGCTTGAGTTTCTACCAATCATTTTCTATGTTCTACAAGGCATGGGCATTGTGGAAAGCTTGTAGATGTGTCTATGGATTAGAGTTATATCCCCCCTCAAATTTTGGGATATTTTTCATGTCTCAGCACTTAATCTGACTATATTTCACATGCCTAGTTAGATCTTGACTACATTTACAATGTTAAGCATGCTTCAAGTTGCCAACAAAGGTTTAACATCATCATTATTGCATTATCATCAATGATGTTCGCTACATTTTCTTCGTTCATTGTGATCCTATTGCTCACCTCCATCACAGTTGTCCTTTTTGTGGTGCCTTTCAAAACTAGAAGAAGAGGAAGAAGAAGATGCATATGAAGAGGATGAAGAAGGAGGAGGACTAACACCATGATGGTGTTTTCTAGTTTCCCTTCGATTATCACAAACATGATCATCAGTTTTCTTATTGTCTTGACACTTGTCCAATTCCTTGATTTGACTGCTATCTTTTCTTAAACCTGGATTATTGATCGTGGACCATAGCTTCAAGGCCACACCCCCATCATTAGTAACAAGGGGTGGAGAATTTTCTTGTTGAGATCCCTTAGAGGAAGAATCCTCATTGTGGTTTTGGTTTAGCAAGAACAAGAGATTAGTAAATTGCTTTCCCTTCACAGCTTCATGATGCTTCTCCTGGTGTCGATCTTGCCGACATTGTGCTTCAGTGGGATAATAGTCCCAGTAGTCATAGTCATGCATAACATATTCTTCTCAAAGATTGTGGATGCCTAACTTCTTAAGAGTTTGAAGTAGCATCACATGCACAGATCGATCAAAAGGAATTACAATATTGCCTTGCATGTCACACCATCATAGTTGCTCATCCTGATGTAGGATGAAGGTGAAGTTAGGGAAATACTCATTGGGATGAGTATATACTACTTTGCATTCTTGTGGAACTGGCAATTTAACATTTTCATGCCTATGAGAAGAAGAAGACATTTTGCAAAACAGATAAAATTATTAGTGTGCTTTTGTAATTATATAATTTGAGAATGATGTCGACCTTGGGGTTCGTCCAATGATATTAATAATATTTACTAATCCTAGGTAGTACACATTTCAACAAAAAGAGTCCCTGGCAACAATGCCAATGATGAGTGATGAGGTACCCCTATGCCCAACCATACAAATCACAAAAATTTCATGCGTGATCCAATCAAATTTTGTGGACTCTATAGTTTTTGGTGTGCTAGTTCTCTAGGAAGCGAATCTTGCCCTAATGGTTGTTTTTTGTCTTCCAAATTACATTTGTGATACATATGGTATGATTAAGTGTAATTGAGGCATATGATTTTTATTATTTTGTGTTTTATTATTCTTTGGTGCTTAAAGGAGAGAGATGAAGTAATTTAACAACTAATTTAATTTAACTAACTAACTAATCTCTAACTAGTACTAACATAAGTATCCAGTCTCATTTTTCATACATGTCCTGAACCCACATATTTACTACTAGGTTACCAAGCACTACGCTACTGGGTGCAACAAGTAATAACACTACTAGGATTACCAAGCAAATGCATGTTTATGCTTGAAGCGGTCATACTTATGTATTTAATATATTGAACTTAATTAATTAACTACTCGCTCAAAGTCTAATTTAGCTTAATTAATGGCATAATTAATGAAAATAATAAATGCATAAATAAATCATTAATCTATTCTAAGTGCTACAAGGTTTGATCAAAAGGCTCATCTTTATTACCGTACACACTAGTGTGGTTCAGGTACAACAATGCTTGAATAAAGGTCTGTACACTTTTTGACTCCTACTGTGGGTACTCAAAAAAATATTCTAATTCTCAAATGGAAAAACTGCAAGAGCCCTACTACTACTATGACCTGATTGCCCATAAACACAACTGTGAGCTCGTATTTATAGTTTTTGCTATAGGACTGCATCGATGAGGCCCTATAGATATAGCAAATGCTATGTCGATGGGGCCCTATAGATGTAGCAAATGCTACATTGACGAGGCAACACCACGTAAATAGGGCCTTATTGACAAGAGCCCATCAACAAGGTCATGTCAACAAGGGCTTGTTGATGCGACACTTTGACACTCATCATTGGTATTAACATCACTATTCTTGGAAATTAAAAAATTTCATCATTAACCTTTATAATTAATATTTCAACTCACATCTAGGCCTCTTAGATTCTTCAACATTATCTTGATATCAATTTGGTTTATTTTGGTGTTAACTGGGGCACCTTGGAGATTCAAGATTATAACTTGAAAAACTTTAAAATTTTTCTAAGTGCTCCATGACCAGCTTCTACACCTTTAGCATCCCTTATAGAGATAGAATTTTTAGGATTATGTAGCCCATTCTAGAGTTAGAATTTTTTCAACATTAGTGTCAATGATAGGACCTTAGCTAAAATAGCCTAGTTTTAGCCTTAAATTGATTCTGCATTATTTCTAGAGCTTTCCCATTCATATCTTGATCCTTAAAATATTCAATTTCACTCTCAAAATCTATATTTTACCTAATATTCAAGCTCTTATTATCAATTCTAATTCACTTGCATTTTGCATCTATCACTTATAGCTTTGGCACTCCATAGAAGATGAATATTTTGTTACTCATTAATAAAGCATTTTATTATTTAGGAAGGGATCCAAGACCATTCATTCCTTATCATACTCTTAATATTTTAACATTTTATGCTTTTTTATTTAGATTTTATACTTATTTTTTGTTCTATGACTTATAGTCTATTCCATACTCAGTTTATTTTTTGTCAATTTATAAATAGTTATTTTTTTAGTAATTTACACTTGTCGTTGTTTGTATTAAATTCTTAATTTTTCATCATCCACCTACCATTCCTAGTTCATATGAAGTAGGCTAAGCTCATATTTGATTAGAGGTTCCATCTCCCTTTGATTCATAGTTATTGATATATTGAGAGTTACATCGATATGAAAACCATTTATGACTACATGCTAAGTATTTCGACACTTAGTGGAGGTGTCCTTGTAGGATTGTAAATAACATTTTTGCAAGAATAGGACTGACATTATAATTTGATCCTATAATGGTAGTCTCATATGCAAGTTGAAAATTTAATAATTGTTAGAATTTTTGCATCTTTGTGTATTTCTTTTATTTATTAATCTTAGTTAGAAAATTGTACATATGTGTTTCTTTTATAAATTTATTTATTTCTTTCTCCTAAATACATCTACAAAATTATCATTAAGTGGTAGATCCACTCAATAGCTAATGACAAGACATAGATCAAGACATTTTCTAGCTTGAGTTGTATTTTTAATTCAAAGTAGTTAATTTTATATTTTTCTTGGAGATATTCACAATGAAAATTTGTAAACATCTATCTTTGATATTTTTCTCTACTTTGTAAACCATTTTTGTATATGCATTACAAAGATGGAAAAGTAGTAGAAAAATGAAGATTTTAGAAAATGACAAACATTTTCAACCTTTCATCATCCATGGGCTCTTATGCATCCTTATTCATTTGGATTAAGTTGAGGAGGAGAAAGGAAAATTACCTATAATGTAAAATTTTATAACTTATGATGTAAATTCAATTTATATAAGTTTCGCATTTTCTTGGCCTAAAGAATTATTTTTATGTCCTTCATGGACTGTAAAATAATTTCAGAAAGAAGAGAAATATATAGGAAAATATAAATTAAATAAACAAAATAATGAATGTTTGGACACTTCTCATCATCACCTTAAGATCCATTTCTATGTTTGTTGTATTGATTAGCTTATAAGAGGATGGATTTTTCTTATTTTAATTATATTAGTGGAGTTAGTACATAGGAAGAGTATCGACTGGCTCATGAGGTAGCCCTAGATTATAAGTTAGATATAGCACCCACACAAATAACCCTTGTTGGGATCCCATCTTAGGTAATGGAGGAGCTGATTCATTCTTGGCCTAGTTATGTTCTTAGTGGATACAAAATAAAAAAAGGCTAGTAGTAGAAATCTCAAGGATCTATTCATTGATATCAACTAAATTAGATAAACTAATAAATGAGCTATAGACACATAAAGATCGAACTTTGGATACAATATTGGTACCAAAGATAAGATAAAATGATAATTTATTATTGTTAAAAAATGAAAATGACTCATATTGCAAGTTAATCCTGAATACTAACTTCATGTATGTGTTTTGGGTTCATGACAATTAAATTTTTTATTTTAATTATTATGTTGAGATACTATTATGTTGTTTACTTTAGATTATTATCAATGTACTCATAAGTTTATGCAAGATTCCACATATATCCCATACCTTTCACACTAGCTCCATGATAGTTATTAGTAGGCCTCATAGGACACTTTTATAATATTGCTTCTACTTAGTACTTTGTATTAATACCACATTTGTTCTTAACATTTTAGAAAATTATGATGGAGTTGAAGCTGGAGAATGCATGAACCCATGTGAAGCATAGAAGATTCTATGATTTCTATATTAGTATAAATAATAGGGAGATGCTTTATAGAGGTAGAAATTTAGGGGTCAAACATCATATTTAGAACTTTAATATATTGTAAGTTTCCATTTTGGTATCACATTTATAACCTTTTGAATTTTATGCTTAGATTCTCAATTTTATACTTCAAATGTTATTCTATTGTAATAACTAATTTAGGAAATTTTATTTTAAATCTTTTTCACATGTTATTTTATAAATGTTTAAATTAATGTTTTGACACAAGGTAGGTATAGCATGTGATGAGTGGCAAGATACCCCTACACTTAACCATATGAATATGAGCGTAGTAGACACGATCTAGTCAAACTCTGCAAACTAAATGCCTACACGCCCCATGGAACACTTAGGGTTAATTATTTGTTGTCTTCCCAGACTTACTTGTAGTTGTCATGGTGTATGGTTAAGCAAGTATGAGGTATATGATTTTTATAGTCTTTTATGTTTTATGTCTCCTATGCTAACAGGTAAAGGGTTAAGAAACTAATTACTAATTCTAACTAATGAACTAAGTCTAAATTACCTAGCGTCAACATCCATTCCCACTTACCGTACACACCCTGAACCAATGCGACCGTGGCTACCAAACGCTAATCGTTGCTGGGATCACCATGTGTAATGCACGTGCTCGAAGTGGTCGTACTAAGGCACTTAACTAGGAGGAAAGGGTTGAGAGAATCTAATCGTGATGAGCATCCATTCCTTGATTATCCGTACACATCCTTAAATGCTCATAATCAAGTCGTACTCATTCCACGTTACTAAGAGAAAACAATAAATAACATGTAATAAAATCCTATTCCATGCGCTACAAGGTTTATCCGGAAAGCTCGTCTTTATTGCCGTACACAACTTGTGTTCAGGTACAATGTTGCTCGAATAAAGATCCGTTCACTTTAGGACTCCTATTGCGGGCACATGGAAAATATTCTATCTTTGGAGTGATCAATCTGCTAGATTTTCCCTACTTCTAGCCTAGGATTAGGAAAAAAGGAAGAGTCGCCTCTTATTTATAGATATGATGGCACACCGCACTATCGCATACTCGATATCGTAGGGGAAGACACGATATCGTGAGGGATGCGATATTACGACAGCCACGATATCGCGTACGCGATATCACGTCCCATCATACCCCCATGACTAAATGAAAACTTGTCCTCAAGTTCATTACAATAATAACGGGAAGGTATGGGATTATTGACTCAATGGAAACTAATGGAATGACATGTGAATGGATCATCATTACAAGACACAATACACTGGTGTTCATGACAAAAAGGGTGAACAATTTATTACATTGACATCAGGCCTCATTGGGCAGCTGAGAAAGAGAGAGAGAGAGAAAGAATTTTTGCTTCTTCCAATGCCAAGATTGCGCCTTTCGTTGTCTATCCGTAAGTGCACCATCGATCTTGCTCCTTGCATAGCTGCTTCAGCATCGCTCCATTCCAGGTGCTTCCTCTAGATCTGGTCTATTCTTGCATGATCGCCATCTACACATACAACAAAGCCTTATATTAGCAAGGGTAGATGAATTTTAATGTGGGTAATACCTTGCTTCGGTATAAGTCCATTGGCTAAGTTGTGGTATGGAAAATACGGATCTGGGAATATATAAATGATGACTACCAAAGGTGTAGGGGCTAGGAGAGAATCGAAAAAATTGGGCCTCGTACCCCCATGACTAATCGCGAACCTCTGATAGCGAGAGAATGGAGAAAGAATAAGAACAAGAATATGGAGAAAAAGAGACAACAGTAACGTTGATAAAGTGGATGTCAAGATGGAAATGAACAAAACAAAATTAATTGCAAAATGTTAAGGGAAAGAATTTAACTGGTGCACCAAATAGGAATGTCAGTGGGTCCTCCCCAAAGCAAGCTCATGCCCTTAATGCCCTAACAAACCCACATTCAAAGAATCCGTAGGCTTTGGGAATATCCTTTGGAACAAGAGTTAAAGTCTTAACCATGAGAATTTACCAAAAAAATAGAAAGCAATGTATCTACCAAAATATACACTAGTGATACAACCGGCAATGAGGTGAATAGTGGAGAGAAGGGTGGAGAGAAGAGAATGGAATGGAATCTCAAGAACAAGGTGATGTACAGCTCCTTGTGGATTTTATGATTAATGTGACTTGGCAAATCTCATTCCAACTTCAGCCTCAACCCAACCACATCCAATGACTTCGCATCAATGCACTTGGCCAAACCATCTACTGGAGTAACAAGAATGCTTCTGCCAAGAGCCACCATCTTCCAACGAAACAAAGGAGAGAATGGAAAGCGATAAGGGCCTTAGTTAGAGGGAATGTTTTTGGTTCCATAACCAATGCTTGTAGTCCAAGTTTATTTCATCTAAGGGGTGTGCTTTGAATTCTCACTTTCTTTGTTTCCTTTTCTTTTCTCTTTGTTTTTTTTTCTATTTTTTTTATGCGTAAGAACCACACCATGCAAAGACTTCTTATTTTTATTGTCTAAGCTTCTGATAATTGGGTAACATCGGAACGGAAAGAAAACTTAAGAAGAAAACATCCAAGCACCCAAGAGAATGGCCAACACAAATGCATCAAGTTCCCTTGAAGTCACACCCTTTTCAAACCTTGAGTCCTTCCTTAGTTTGAGAAGTACCCAGTTACCGATTCGTTAAAGTTCTTATTTAAAAAGAGACTATACATTTCCAAGCCAAGAGAGACCATAGACTTTGGTGGATGGATGGATGAAGTGGACTCATTGCCTGCCATATCAAAAGAACATACCTTAGTATCAACATCATAACTTTAAGGTAAAAACCAAACATTAGCAATCAATATGAAAATAGTTCATACCATCGTGAGGAACACTTATTAGGTGACGAACTTACATGGTGGTTAACACACACACAAACACACACAAAAAATGGAAAAGTATAAAGATGTAAAACAAAAACAAGAAAAGTTAAAGAAATTTGTAAAACAAAAACATGTAAAACAAAAACTTGTAAAAAAAATATGTCTAAAACAAAAAATTGTAAAACAAAAATGTGTTAAACAAAAATGTGTAAAACAAAAACATGTAAAACAAAAATGTGTAAAACAAATATGTGTAAAACAAAAATGTGTTAAACAAAAATGTGTAAGACAAAAACTGTAAAACAAAAATGTGTAAAATAAAAACTAAAAAGAACTAAGGGCCTCCAATGATTAGCATAGGTGGCCATCTCCCCCATGACTGAATGAAAAGGGAGAGATCCGAAATAATGAGCATTTTTTTGAATTTCGTAACAGTGCCCAACTTCTCCCTGCTAATGTTCTTAGATTAAGGGGTGAAAGTTGGCGACGCTCATATTCCAATGTGTCTATGCCTTCGTTGTTAGCATGCTTTTCCTCAGTTCATTCCGTGCATATTAGTTTGCTCTTCCTAGTAGCTGTCAACCATGGGGTGTCTACTACTGGTGTGGTTACTACATACAAACACCTTTGGATTTGTATTTCCTAGGCACACCGATTACATGGAAGAGATGCTAAACATTCTTCCATGTCATCACCCTCTAAGTCACTATATGTGATGCATGGAAATTTCTTCTTCTCAATCTTTCCATAAATATTTACCTTAGATATCTGCAAGGAAAGATCGTGGATCCCTAGGTACGCATCTACTATACTTAGCCATGGCCTTCCCATTATAATTGGGAAGCCCCCTTCTTTGTTGTTGATTTCAATCACTAGGAAATCGGCTAGGTAAGACCACCCACACATAGTGGTAATGATGTCCTCCACCAATTCCAACAAAATGGTGATGGACTAGTTAACCAGCTCCAGTTGAATGTTGCTCTTCTTAAGTTGGGGCAGGTTCTAAGCTTGATACATTTCTCATGATATTAAATTGACTTCGGAACCTGAGTCAAGAAGAGCCTGATGTGGTTTGTTCCTGGCAATTTGTAGATAGATTAAGGGGCTCCTAGGGTCAAATAGTTTCTTAGGAAGGTGGCCTACCTTGATCCAGTCAGTTACGGTATGCGTTAACATAACCGTATGTGTACAGATCTGTTGGACTGAAGGGTGCTCCGAAGTGTTAGATGGTTGAGGCATGTACATCGGCTCAATCACTTGTTTTTGCAAGAGTTTGTTTGGGCTTCTAGTTCTAAAAAAGGGTCTTCTCTTTTTACAGTTGTCAGAACCAACAACCAGTTGAATATTTACAGCTCTTGCAGTGTTATGTTATTGCGGTTGAGTAGGGAGTTCCCCTTGCATTATTGGAGCACGATGTATGGGAACTATAGGTGGAAGAGGTGCGGATGGAGTTGGACGATGGGATGAATGTGAGATGCCTCCCGGAGGAGAAGGAGTCCTCCTGAAGTACTCCTAAACTTGGTAGTGACGTTGGGGAGTTGTGTGATCCATAGAGTCACCTGGAGAAATCGGCTGTTGCACATAATAACCATAAAGATCGGGCTTCCGGTAAGGGTACTATTGTGTCGGCAGTGGCATCCCCCATGACTATGGGTATTGCCACTACTGATGCTATCCGATGGGCTGTGGTGGAGTTCCACTTGGATAGTAAATTAGTGGTTGGTGGAACTACCTTAGGTTATCTTGAGGATAAGGTAACCTTCGGGGTGTTTGCCGTTGGTTGAGTCTTGGATTAAGCGCATACACCCCAGACTCCTATAGATGTGAGATAATTGGGAAACATCCCTTAGGATGGTCATATTGGCAAATCTCACATNGCTTCTATTGTTAATTTTTGGATCAGCAACGTTTTTCGGTTCACCAACTATTCGAGTGGTGACACATCCTCCTCATTATAGAATTTCAGTCCCTTTTTTTGAAGGGAGGGATCGCGGTTGTATTCTTTCGCACTTTCCCTCTTACGTAGCTCACCTTCTTCTTTTGCTACTTGTTCCAACAAGTGATGTACTTCATGGGCTCTAAGTTGTGATAGTCTCCCTTGGGCATAAGTCCTAAGGGTTCTTCTTATTTCATGCCTTAACCCATCCACGATGTGGTGAAGTTGATCCCGCTGAGCATACCCATGGCCCGAGCAACGATGTAACAATGTGTAGTAGCAGGCCATGGCAACATCCAAGGGTTCATAAGTACCTTGTTTCCAGCCTTGGATCTGCTTACACAAATTGGACACTCTGGAGTATGTCTGATATTTATCGTTGAAAAGTTCTAGCATCGTACTCCACCTCCTAATGGTTTTCGATTCTAAGGACCGATTCCAACTCTCTGATTCTTTGGTGAGTGTCCTAGGGAACAACTTAAGTTTTTGCCACTCATTTTCTATATTTTGCAAGGCACAGGCATCGTGGAATGCCTATAAATGATGCTACAGATCATCATTGTATCCCTTTTCAAAACGTGGGATATTGTTCATGTCTAAACGCTTGATCCGATTGTCCTTTTGGTGCCTTGTTGGAATCCTAATAGCCTCCATTATGTCAAGCATACTTCGGGTTGCGAGTAGAGGCTCATCATGATCATCTCTTTCATGACGCTTGTGATGTCTTCGTGGTTCCCTACTCTCCCTATGTCCTTGCCCTTGTCCTCTCTCTCGACTTTCCCGTCAAGGTCTCTCGTCCTTCTTACCTCTATCCTCACCTTTATGTTCATGGTGGCTGCACCCAGATGTGGAAGGAAAGGGTGAGTGATGAGATGAAGGAGAAGAAGAAGGGGAACCATCGCCATGGCGGTGTTTCTTACCTTCTCTTCTCCTGCTTCAGCCCTGATTGTTATGAAGATCTAAGTGCTCGTCCTTAGCATGAGTGGTTGTTCCCTTTGTGAACAGTTGGCGTTCACAAGGATCAGAACCAAGGTTATGTAGCGTTGATCGTAGGTTCTAATACCTAACCTCCTCACCATCGTGAGGAGGGGGAACATCATTTGCTAAAGAACCCATTATGAGGGGTTCCTCATCTCCTATTTCACTAAGGACATGCGGGGCCTTGCCCTTCGACAATGTGTGTTGACTCTCCTGCCTTGCATCCCTCCTACATTGCGCGTCTGTGGGATAATAATCCCTCATATCAAAGTCTTCCGTAATGTATTCAGCAAATAATTCTGTCATGCCTATCTGTGCCAAAGCACGGAAGAGCATGTTAGGGACTAATCAATCTAGGGGTAACATGATGTTACCTTGCAGATCTCTCCATCGCAGTTGTTCGTCTTGATGGAGGATAAAGGTAAAGTTTGGAATATACTCATCGGGATGAGTATAGACTATCTTGTATTGTTTAGGACTTGGCTAATTTTGGTTATGTGTTTTATATTGCTGACTATCTCTAGTATTAGTCCTAGGTGGTGAATTACTTTTGTGAGAAGAAGACACGTTTATCGGTGTGCTAATTTTACCGTTATATAATTTTTCTTATAATTAACCTGAAGGTTCGTTTAGGCTTCCAATGATGTGAGTGATATCCTTTATGTTCTATTCGGTGCACAAACACTTAGTCCCCAGCAATGGTGCCAATGATGAGTGGCGAGATACCCCTACACTCAACCATATGAATACGAGCGTAGCACGCACGATCTAGTCGAACTCCATAGACTAAATGCCTACACGCCCCGTGGAACACTTAGGGTTAATTATTCGTTTTCTTCCCAAACTTACTTGTAGTTGTCATGATGTATGGTTAAGCAAGTCTGAGGTATATGATTTTTATAGTCTTTTATGTTTTATGTCTCCTATGCTAACAAGTAAAGGGTTGAGAAACTAATTACTAATTCTAACTAATGAACTAAGTCTAAATTACCTAGCATCAACATCCGTTCCCACTTACCGTACACACCCTGAACCGATGCAACCATGGCTACCAAACGCTAATCGTTGCTGGGATCACCACGCGTAACACACATGTTTGAAGTGGTCGTACTGAGGCACTTAACTAGGAGGAAAGGGTTGAGAGAATCTAATCACGATGAGCATTCATTCCTTGATTATCCGTACACATCCGTAAATGCTCGTAATCAAGTCATACTCATTCCATGTTACTGAGAGAAAACAATAAATAACATGTAATAAAATCCTATTCCATGCACTGCAAGGTTTATCCAAAAAGCTCTTCTTTATTGTCGTACACAACTTGTGTTCAGGTATAATGTTGCTCGAATAAAGATCTATTCACTTTAGGACTCCTACTGCGGGCACATGGAAAATATTCTATCTCTAGAGTGATCAATCTGCCAAATTTTCCCTACTTCTAGCCTAGGATTAGGAAACAAAGGAGAGCCGCCTCTTATTTATAGATATGATGATGCACCATGATATCACGTACGCGATATCGCAGGGGAAGACGCAATATCGTGTACGCGATATTGCGAGGGATGCGATATTGTGGCCCATGCGATATCGCGTCCCATCAACATGGAACTCCTTGGTCTTTTTGAATGATTTAATATTTTCTATAACTTATAGCTCAATAGAGCTTGTAAATAGTATATCAAACTCAAACTTTTACTAGTCTAAATTTCTAGGGTGCCATAAATTGTTTCTTCCATCCATTATTTTTTTTAATCTTTTACACTTATAACATGGACCTATGTTGGGGGTGTGACCTTATGGTAATAGAGATATAGGTTGATTGAGCACGTGAAGGTTTGGATTTTTAGTAAAGGAAAGTTGATTTGTGAATCATTTTAGTTTCTCAAGAGGATGTGAATAACCTTGATGTCAATTTGCAAAAACCACTTTAGTGTATTATATGATACTATTAGCAACTTGCAAAATCATAATCCAACTTAAGGAAGTTTTGAGTAATTGTAGATAGTGGTGCTTTGCAATCATGGACCTACTAAGTTAGGGGTATTGGAATCAAAAATAAGTGAAACATAGGTAAAACCTAAGATTTATAGAAATTTATAACTCAGTCCTACTAAGTAGAATCAACCTTGTGACCTGAGGTTACCAAGCCAAGACCTATAACACTAAGCTAACATCTTATTATAAAGTTTATAATAGGATATATTAATATTAAGAATGGATTAGATATTCATTAATAAACCCACTTGACATTATGTGATTTGGCCATAACTAATTTCTAAAATTGTAAAAATGTTATGGTAACATTTCTTATTGAAAACACATTAAACAATTTCTTACTAAAGAGATATTAGAATTGTATGAAAAACTAAGATTAAAGATTTTAATTAAAAAGTTATAACTTGCAAACAAAAAAATAAAAAAAAAAGAAGGTAAAAAATAGAAAAGTGTCAAAAAAGAAAAACAAGAGTACTAAGATTGATGGATAAAAAGAAGAAGAAGAGTGCTAGTTTCATGCAAATCATTAGAGTGATGTAGAGGTAGCTACCAATAAGTAAGAGTAAGCTATTGTAGATTTAGCAACATCTTCAAACTAGTGGAAACAATTTAGTATGATGACAATCAAGAGAAAACAACAATAATATTTGAATAGGAAAAATCAAAAAAATAGGTTCTTCATCATTAGGCAAGATAGAATCATCCTACCAATAATGAAAGAGGAGTTTCTTAGGGTAGATTAGATATCTGACATGAGTAATTGAATGAACAACTCGAGCTTATGATATGCAAACTATCAATAGGAATGAATTGATTAGCTAAGTTTAATGGCTGCCTGGATTCCAAACAAAAGATGCTTTATCTTTGTGCTAATGATATTAAGATAGGTTAAAACTATTCTAAGAGAAGTCCTGTTATAGATGATCTGAACAAAGAATTTTAGGAAGTTGATGTCGAAGAGATATGAGTACTACAAAGCTACCCTATATCAAAATAAGGAAGTTTACATCAAATAAATTCTTGTGCTTTGGAAATTTGAAAATGTGCTTGAAATAGAATTACTAAGGATGTTATTTATAAGAGAGACTAAGTTTACGGTAGATTTGAAATTAGTATGGAACTAGTATTTGAGGCATCATGACAAATATCATCTATGGAATTAAGAGAATTAATGACACAATTGTATGAATTAATGGATAAGTATTTAATTAGACATAGCACCTTTTTGTGGGAAGCATTAGTGTTGCTACAAAGAAAAAAAAGAGTTATTTAAGAGGTGTATTAATTATAGTTGGTTGAACTAGTTAACCATCATAAATAAGTATCCATTGTGTTGCATAAAAAATTGTTTGATAAGCTAAAGAAAACTAAAATATTCTACAAAATTAAGTTGAAGTTAGAATAGTATTAAGTGAGGATTAAGGAGGACATATCTAAGAATACACTTCATACTTCCTATAGATGTTATGAGTTCTTATCTCATTAATCCATGAATGTCCTAGTAGACTTTAAGCATCTGATGAATAAAGTATGACATTTTCACTTATTTGTCACAACCTTCATTGATGACGTATTAGCTTATTTCTTTGGTAAGTAAGAGCATGCTTTGAAGACTTTAAAAGAACACTAGTTATATGCTCGACCAATGAAGTTTTCTTTGCAAAAAGAGAAAATCTAGTTCTTGGAACATATTCAAGAATAAATAGTCTTTAAGTTAGTTGTAGAATTCAAAAAATTTTCTTTGACTAATAAGATTATTATACTAGCTTAGTTATATATTTATAATATATATCTATAAATTGGCCCATAGAATCTTATTAGTTTACAAGTAAAAAGTTGAGTAAAAAATTTCACGACTTCTAAAAGAGACAAGATTTAAAAACCCAAATTTTCATGCCTTTTGACGAAGAACAAGAGTTCTATACCTTATTTTTCCTAAGAATGGGTTCTCTGAAAAAAAAAATTCATGAATTAGTGTATGCTCTCACCCTCGGCCGAATTTGTTGAGATTGTTGAGGATAAATTTGGCCGATAGTGAGAGGATACACTAATTCATGAAATTTTTTTTTTCAGAAAACCCATCCTTAGCTTGTTCTTCATCCAGAAGGCATGAAAATTTGGGTTTTTAAATCTTGTTCTTCATCCAGAAGTCGTGAAATTTTTTACTCAAAAAACTTTTTATTGTAAACTAATAAGATTGTATCGGCCAATTTATAGATATATATTATAAATATATAACTAAGGTAGTGAGCCCCAGTAGTCTTCTTCTGCAGCATAGAATGCTTTATTGAATGATCATAAACATGTTGTAATCAATAGGATCAACAAATCAATCATCAACAGAAATGCTACCCAAAAATACGGAACATGCTATAACAGCCTGCTGATCAAGATTCCAAACATTTCTGATCAATTCTCTCTCTCTCACATCAAGAATTATGGAAACTCATAAATCAAACTCCAAACTACCAGATTGGCAGCTTACCACTTCAAAAGAGAAGTTGCGCCCAGCGCACTCTCTAATCAAGAATTATGGAAACTCATAAATTAAAGTCCAAAGTACCAGAGTGGCAACTTACCGCATCAAAAGAGAAGTTGCGCCAGCGCACTCTTAGAAACTCGATAGGAGTGCTCTGGCCCTGGATCCCAGAGGAAGGAATCCCTGTATCCAGAATTCACCACAGTTCTCAAATGAACACTCCTTGGATCAGAAATCCTTAAATTCACATCCAAGGGGCCATGCAACACCTCATCCACGCGCAAGCAGCAGCAACAGCATCAATCAATTTGTCTCAGAACCGCGGAAAAAGAAACCGCCTTCAAAAACATTTTGGCCGTGGAAAACGTCGTCTGAAAACGATGCAATGGCCTGGCTATTGCCAGAGAAAGCAGGAAAAATGCTTTCGATACCAGTAGAAGTCGTTATCGTGAGGTCACAACAGGAAATAAATAGGAAGGACGACTAAGGAACAATAAGACGAATAGGAGGAAAACCGAGTCCGTCGTACAAGTACCTCTCTACTCACCTCACCTGAACCTCCATTCCCGCTCCTCTCAAAGTTTTTCCCTACCGCCGTGGCCACTCGACGCCAATTATTTCGGCGACAAGGACTTGCACACGCCTTCAATAATTTTTTGTGTTGCTGCTGCTGCGATGGCATTTTGTTTCATTTCATTTCGTTTTGTGTTTTCGGTGTTTTAGCCGCTTCTGCAACTTTGCCGCGATTTACTGGCGATTCCAAGGCTACCAATGCGATTGCGACACGGACGCTTCTCCGAAGAATCTTATTACCAAAAAAACTCACACTGCACAAACGAAAATGATGCATGTAGTGGCCGCAGTAAGATGTTGTTGCGTTACTATTTAAATAATAAATGAACGCCGTCGAAATGGATGACAGTGACGCTGACGACGCTTTCATCGATCAAATTGCAATTCCATCTCAATCAATCGGCTTCTGTTCTCGTTCCATTGTTTGGCTTTGGCTTTTCTTCTTTGGTTTTACCGATACCAGGCAGAAATACAGGCGGAAATTGAAAATGAGACTGATTATTGTTGTTGTTTTTTGCCGGTACTACATGAGCATGATGACAATGAATCCATGGATAGATGACCTTTGGCGTCTGCGAATATCTACATTTGTCGTTGTTACCTGTCTTAAGTGTCTTCAAACAGGAAATTCTCGGCGCCTGTGTCGGCATCTGCAAATCTGCCCGACGTGGCTTGCTCCGCCAATGAAAACGCTCGGATTCCCTGAATGAATGAAGGATGCATTATTTTGTAAATTTTGTTGTTGTTGTTCTTATTCCAAGTATGGATTAGCCTAGCCAAATCTGGTTTAGTTATATGCGGCGTAGATTTTTTAAGTTCGACGTCGGGAAACTGCGTTGCAGTGTAATGTGTTATGGGCCCCGTGTTGTTTTTTGTTTTGTTTTTTTGGAATGAATTTCTATATTGTGTCCATAGTTTTCAATTTGGATTCGCTATATTTATCCGAGATTCGTGAATAATTATAAAATTTTGGTCATTGTTCGCATTTGTTGGATTCGCTATATTTATCCGAGATTCGTGAATAATTATAAAATTTTGGTCATTGTTCGCATTTGAAGTACTGTTTATATCTCGATATTTAAAACATATAATAATAAAACTTAACAAATTTATATAATTCTTGATTTTTATACGTAATGAAAGATTAAAATAGGAATTTAATCATAAAAATAAAAAAAAAAAGCAATTCTAAATATGGAGGAAGACAAAAATTTAAATTTTATATCCACAATGCACTTACCTTGTTGTTCTTTGTGTTTATTGTGGCCTTTATTCACTTTAAAACATAAAAAATAAAACATTCAAGAAGATGGAAGCAAAAGATAAAACTTTTACCTTAAGGTAGAGGAAGAGTGTAGATTCAAATGCAAAATAATGGTTTTGAATATGTAATATTTGGAATGATTTGGTAGACTCTAAACCTATCAATATTCACATTTATTAGTTGAAAACTCAATGAATATTATTTACAAATAATGTTTATTCGACAATGGAGTTACGTCACAAATATTAGCCAAATTTGCCAATATATGGAAAACCATAAACCAATCCACAACTATTCATGAGTCATTCCATATAACCCATCCATGTGCATTCCATGACCATCTTGACCATGCTTATGTGTGTCGCTGGGTCCCATCCTTGCTTGCCAATCGGTGCCCTTTGACAGTGGTATGCAATTGCAATAATACATGAAAGGTTGATTTTCAAATTCCTTAATTTTACAAATTTTATATCTATTATCACATATACGTAAAAATTTTTTAACCTTGAGCACTTTGTATGGATGCCATGCATACCCTCATCTCCCATGCATCTACCACACACATAACAGATGTGGATCAGTTTATGGTTTGCCGAGTTTAATCCATCTCCTATGCATCTACCACACATAAAAGATGTGGATCAGTTTATGGTTTGCAGATTTTAATCCACACATAACAGATGTGGATCAGTTTATGGTTTGCCGAGTTTAATCCATCTCCTATGCATCTACCACACATAAAAGATGTGGATCAGTTTATGGTTTGCAGATTTTAATCCACACATAACAGATGTGGATCAGTTTATGGTTTGCCGAGTTTAATCCATCTCCTATGCATCTACCACACATAAAAGATGTGGATCAGTTTATGGTTTGCAGATTTTAATCCACACATAACAGATGTGGATCAGTTTATGGTTTGCCGAGTTTAATCCATCTCCTATGCATCTACCACACATAAAAGATGTGGATCAGTTTATGGTTTGCAGATTTTAATCCACACATAACAGATGTGGATCAGTTTATGGTTTGCCGAGTTTAATTCATCTCCCATGCATCTACCACACATAACAGATGTGGATCAGTTTATGGTTTGCAGATTTTAATCCACACATAACAGATGTGGATCAGTTTATGGTTTTCCGAGTTTAATTCATCTCCCATGCATCTACCACACATAACAGATGTGGATCAGTTTATGGTTTGCAGATTTTAATCCATGATTATGATGCGGAATAGTTTTTATCATTTTTTCGTTGCATGGGACCTGTTACTTTGGTTTGTGGACGACGATGAAAGTTTACAGGGTCAATGTTTGCCATGTCTGGGATTGTGGATTCAGTGGTGGAGACAGATTGTTTGTTTGGGTAAGGAATCCAATTTGAATGGTGTATTTTTGTTCTGGCTTTTGCAATTGCCTTTTTTTTAATCCCCAGAAACATAAAGAAAAGAAAAAAAGTCTGTTGATAAGGTGTGAGAGGATGAGGTCTCTCTCTGTACCATCCAAACTTACAAAAAGAAGTGATCTGACACTCAATTTCGCTGTAGCTAAATCCTCCCGTCCCCTGTGTTGCCTCAAGTGGACCATACATGGGGCTGCCCAGTTTGCTCACATTCTCTTTCCTGGAAACACAGTAGAACACTTTCTATGCTTACAGTTTGGGTGGTTTTGTGGTGGGTGACGTTTTTATTCACGGGTTAAATTTGCTGTTATCGCTCTTTGTGGGTCTCACGTTAAATCGTTGGAGTGACGATACAGATCCGAGGCAAGCGTAGCACTTAAAGTAAAGTCAGTTCGGCTAGTTGAAGCATGTATTTAAAAGGCGTATTTAACACATGGCCAGCGAAAATACAGGCTCTTTAGAAAAAAACACAGCAGCGCGACAACATTTAATCCAGGCACGAAATCCGGGCAGGGATAGGGCAGCCAAGCAGAGGCAGTGAGTGACGGCATGAGACAACAAAGGAGAGGAGAGGAGAGCCCACTGTTCGCCCCACAACTATTGACAAAGATGAAGCGAATGCGCGTGATGTTTTTCAGGTAAAAATAGCAGCAGCACCAGAAGCACATGAATGAGAGATGATGCTTCTCCATTCGTTCTCTCAGCAGCAGCACGCAGAACTTTGCTACAGCAGCACAGACGATGACGCATCATTCGTTCACCTACTCTGTGCTTGCTCCGCCATTGGTCTCCTTGACACACACACAGGCAACGCATTGAATAACGTTTTCCGCATGCTCGCACAATTCACCTTTCTCTCATGTCCCAGCCTGAGCCTGGCTGAAACAGACATGAACCAGGCATCAAAAGCAGTCATGGTGGGTTTGTTTCAGCTTTTTATTTTCTCTAATTCTCGGCTTCCATAACCTCTTATTATTTTTTGATTCAATTCGGAAAATGGCTTCCCTTAATCATGTGAAGGATTTTTACAGCATACGTCGGTGGAGATCTAACAAACAATGTTGTGAAGGAGGTGCCTCTGCAACCCCAATGCCAGCATGAATGCACTGACATGTTGTAGATCGATAACGAGTTAAACTTGGTGCAAGAAACCATACGCGTATTTATGGTTTTTGGACGTAACCTTTCATAACACGACGTAACTTTTCATCGTGATGCACAAAGTTGCGTTACCAGCCTGTCGGAAATTATATAGTTACACGTTAGCGTGATGCACAAAGTTGCATTACCCAAATGGTCTGGTTATACGTCAGCGTTGTGCACAAAGTTGCGTTACCAAAATGGGTGTGGAAAAGTCAACATTGATCAGCGTTACGCACAAATCGAAATATGAGTGGTAATGCGTATCGGCCAAAAGAATAAATAGTCTTTAAGTTAGTTGTAGAATTCAAAATATTTTTTTTGACTAATAAGTTTATTATAAAATATTTATTTAAAATTTTGCTAAAATTTGAAAATCCACTATAATAGATATGTAACACTTAATTTTAAACTTGAAGCTATTATTTTTACCTTTAAAATTTTAAGGTGCTACATATATAGAAGTAAACTATTTTATGTACTGATGAGACGCGACTTGCACTAGGCCGCGATATCACGTACGCGATATCGCATACGCGATATCGCGTCCCGTCGCCATTTCTATAAAGAAGAGGCGGCACTCCCTTCATTTCCCAATCCTGGCTAGTGTAGCAAAGCTCTGGCAGATTGATCACTCCAGAGTTAGAATTTTTCCCCATGTGCCCGCAGTAGGAGTCCTAGAGTGAACGGCTCTTTATTCGAGCAGCTTGTAACCTAAACCCAAGTTGTGTACGGCAATAAAGACGAACTTGATTGGATAAACCTTGCAGCACGTGGTTTCATTTATT
>MNCI01000987.1:114932-141804 GCA_015680685.1 Gnetum montanum
AAGTAATAAATAACAATAAGAATTAAATAATTAAGCTAAGTGGATACTACAATGATGAAGTAATCTCAATCTTNCTTAAAGGAAAGGGTTGAGAGTAAAAACTGACAAAAATTTCCTACCTTAGTACTAAAAAACTACCTTTCCAAATCTTCTTGCCTCTTATTTATGGATGAGGAGATAGGCTGCAATATCGCGTACGCGATATCACATCTAGGCTGTGATATCGCGTCACCTATTGATAAGTGGTGAGGTACCCCTACACTCAACCATACGAATACGAGCATCTCACACATGATCTAGTTGAACTCCAAGGACTAAGTGCTTACGTGCTTAAGGTTAATCAATTGTTGTCTTCCCAAACTTACTTATATTGTCATAGTTGTATCGTTAAGTAAGCTTGAGGTATGTGATTTTTATATCTTTTATCTTTTTAATGCCTATGCTAAGAGGGAAAGGTGAAGAGAACTAAATGACTAACTTTCATTAACTCTTCACTGACTAAGTTCTAATCGTCCTAGCATCAGTATCCATTTTCACTTACTATACACACCTTGAACTAGTGCAACACTGCTGAGATTACCAAACGCTACTCGTTACTGGGTTACCAAGTGTTACACACATGCTCGAAGCAATCCTATTAAACGCACTTAACTAGGAGAGTCAAGGGTTGAGAGAGATTAATTATCTAAGAAAGAATTTAAACACTTAACAATAATTAAACCCTATTTAGCTTAGTCCACATGCTGCAAGGTTTATCAGAAAGTTTGTCTTTATTGCCATACACAAATGTGTGCTCAGGTACAATTTTCTTGAATAAAGATCTATTCACTTTGAGACTCCTACTACGGGCACATGGAAATTATTCTAACTTTGGAATGGTAAAACTACTATAGTTTGGCTAAGGTTCTAGATCTAGATGATTGAACAAGGGAAAGACACCTCTTATTTATAGAACTTTTGGTAGGCTGCGATATTACGTATGCGATATCGCGGCTCATCATACCCCCATGGCTTAATGAAAACTCATCTTCGAGTTCCTTGCAAAATTTTTGGAAGGTATGGGATTATTGACTTGAATGATACTAATGGTGAATGGGGTGACATGTGAATGGATTATCATTACAATACATGAAAAATTAGTGTTCATGACAACAAGAGTGAACACTATACACTTTTGACATCTAGCCTTATTTGGCAGCTGAGAAAAAGAGAGAGAGAGAGAGAGAGAGAAGAAGAAGAAGAAGAAGAAGAAGTCTATTTCTGCCAATGCCAAGATTGCACCTTTCGTTGTTCATCCATAAGCACACCATAAATCTTGTTCCTTGCATAACTGCTTCAGCACCGATCCATTCCAAGTGTTCCCTCCAGATCCAATCCATTGTTGTATGATTTCCATCTGCACACACAACAAAATCTTATATTAGCAAGGGTAAATGGATCACAATGTAGTTAATACCTTACCTCAGTGTAAAGTCCATTGGCTAAGTTGTGATATGCCTGATGCAGATTCTGGAGATATAACACTGGTGACTACTAAAGGTGTAGGGGTTAGGAGAAAATCAAAAAAATTGGACCAGGAACCCCATGATTGAGAGCGAACTTTCGATAGCGAGAGAATGGACAAAGATAAGGAATAAGAAAGATGGAGAAAAAGAGACAACTATAACGCCGATGAAATGGATAGCAAAGATGAAAATGAACAAAATAGAATTTGATTGCAAAAATGTTTAAGGAAAAGAAATTAATTGATGTACCAAATAGGAATGCTAGTGGGTCCTCCCCAAAGCAGGCTCATGCCCTTAATGCCATGACATTCCCACATTCAAAGAGTCTACAGGCTCTGGAAATATCATTTGGAAGTAAGAGTTAAAGTCTTAACCACAAAAATTTACCAAAAAGAAAACAATGCGTCAACCAAAATATAGACTATTGATACAACCGTCAATGAGGTGAACAATGGAGGAAAAACGATGGAAAGAAGAGAATGAAATGGAGTCTCAAGAACAAGGTGATGTACATCCCCTTGTGTGTTAATGGCTAATGTGACTTAGTAGATCTCATTCCAAATCCATCCTCAAACAAACCACATCTAGTGACTTCACCTTAATACATTTGGCCAATCCATCCACCTGAAGTAACAAGAATGCCTTCATCCAAGAGTCACCACCATTCCAACGAAACAAGAAGGGAGAAAGTAGGAAGCGAGAAAGGGCCTTAGTTAGAGGAAACATGTTTTTTTAGTTCCATAACCAATGCTTGTAGCCCAAGTGATTATTTCGTCTAAGGGGTGTGCTTTGGATTCTCACTGTTTTTGTTTTTTTTTTTTTTTTTGCATTTTTGCGTGAAAACCACACCATGCAAAGACTTATTATTTTTATTTTTATTGGATCAGCTTCCTGATAATGGGGTAACATTGGAACGGTAAGAAAAACTCAAAAAGAAAACATTCAAGCACCCAAGAGAATGGCCAACACAAATACATCAAGTCCCCTTGAAGTCACACCCTTTTCAATCCTTGAGTCCTTCCTTAGTTTGAGAAATGCCTAGTCACTAATTCATTGATAATTCTTATTATTTAAGGAAAGGGACTGTACAGTTCCAAGCCAAGAGAGACCATAGAAATTCATGGATGCATGGATGATGTGGACTCATTGCCTATTATATCAAAAGAACCATACCTTAGTATCAACATTATAACTTAAAGGTAAAAACCAAACATTAGCAACCAATAGAATATAGTTCATACCATCATCAGGAGCACTTATTAGGTGACAAACTTAACAAAATGGATAAACACACACACACACAAATAAAAGAAAAAGTATGAATGATTTTGCAAAATAAAAACAAGAAAATTTAAAGAAATTTGTAAAGCAAAAATGTGTAAAAAAAATGTTTCAAACAAAAACTTAAAAAGGAACTAAGGGCCTCAATTGATCAACAAAGGTGGCCATCTCCCCCATGACTGAGTTGGAAGGGAGAGATCTGAAATAATGAGCAAGGTCATCCTTTCTCCGATGTGCAATGTAGATTCATGATAAAGTTTGGTCTGTTGCACACTAACTAGCATTCTCTTATGGGAGCGTTTGTTCGAAGGTTTTGAAAATTTCCAACTTTCCCCTATTGATGTTTTCAGGTTAAGGATTTGAAGTTGGTGACACTCTTGGTCCAATGTATCTATGCTTTCAACGTGGGCACAATTTGGTCCCTCATGTAGTTCCATGCACATTGATAAGTTTCTCTTTTGATTAGCTCTCAACCACTGGGTGTTTTCTTGTTGTGTGGTTGCTACATACAGGCACTTTTTTATGTTAACTTCCTGGGCACACTGATTGCATGCAAGTAATGCTGAACATTCCTGTACGTCATCACCCTTTATATCATTGTATGTGATGCATGGAACTTTCTTCTTCTTGATCTTCTCAAAAGCATTTTCCTTAGATATTTCCAAGGAAAGATCATGGATTCCTAGGCATGCATTTATGGTACTTAGCCATGCCCTTCCCATTATTATTGGAAAGTTCCCTTTGTCATTGTTTACTTGTATCACTAGGAAATCAATTGGGTATGACCACCCACACACAGTGGTAACGATGTCCTCCACAAGTCCCAAGGGAATAGTGATGAACTGGTCAGCCAACTCTAAGAGAATATTACTCTTCTTTAGTGGAGGTAGGTTCTAGGCTTTCTACATCTCTTGTGATATTAAATTGACTCCATAACCTGAGTCTAGAAGAGCTTTATGAGGTTCATTCCTAGTGACTTGGAGATATATTAAATGGCTTCTAGGGTTAGAGAATTTCTTGGGAAGGTGGCCCACCTTAATCTAGTCAGTAACAACATGCGTTAACATAACCGTGTATGTTGAGCTCTATTTTTGGTTTGAAGGAAGCTCTGAAGCCTTATTTGATAGAGAGGCATTTAGAGGCTCAACCGCTTGTGGTTGTGAGATCTTGTTTGGACTATTAGTTCTAAAGAAAGGTCTTCTCTTTGTACAGTTGTTAGAACCAGTTGAAGGTTCACAACTCTCATAGTATTACGTTACTACGGTTGAGTGGGGAGTTTCCCTTGCATCGCTGGAGCGGGTGGTAGTGGAGCTATCGGTGTGAGAGTCGCAGATGGGTTTGGAGGATGGTATGTATGTGGTGCGTCTCCCCTAGGAGAAGGAGTCCTATAATACTCTTGAGCTTTTTAGTTATGTTGTGAAGTCACATGACCAACAGAGTCACTTGGAGAGACTGGCTACTACACGTAGTAGCCACATGGATCCAGTTGCCGATAAGGATATTGTTGCCTTGGTGATGGCATCCCCCATGACTATGGGTATTGCCACTGCTAGTGTTGCTCAATAGGTTATGGCAGAGTTCCACTTGGATAATACATTAATGGTTGGTGGAACTGTCTTGGGTTACCTTGGGGATAAGGTAACCGTCGAGGTGCTTGCCATTTGTTAAGTCGTGGGTTAAGTGCATACACCCCAGACTCTTGCAGATGTGAGATTACTAGGCAACATCCCTTAGGATGGTCATATTGGCATATCTTACACCCACAATCATTGTCTATATCAGAATCCACAACCTCTTTAGTGATGGACATTTTACCCTTACCTTTGTTACATGCATGGTCCAAATCCCTATTTTTCTTTTTATCATAGTCACTACTTCGCTCGTTAGACTCCTCTACAATTTTAAGGATAGTTTCAAATCTACTATCTAAGGAGTTCTACATTTGATCTACCTTTTTGACACTTCTATTGTTAATTTTTAGAGTGGCAAGGTTTTTCTATTCACCATCTCCTCGAGTGGTGACTCTTCCTCCTCCTCACAGAATCTTACTCCCCTTTTCCACAAGGAAGGATCACGGTTGTACTCTTCCATACTTTCTCTCTTATGTAGCTCCTCTTTTTCCTTAGCTACTTGCTCCAAAAATCTATGCACTTGATGGGACCTAAGCTCTAATAATCTCCCTTGGGCATATGTTCCAAGGATTCTCCTAGTTTCATGTCTAAGCCCATCTACGAGATGGCATAGTTGATCCTGTTGTGCGGAACCATAGCCTGGGCAATGATGTAACAATGCATAATATCAACCCATGGTAGCATCCAAGGGTTCATGATTTCCCTGCTTCCATCCTTGGATTTTCTTTCACAGGTTGGACACTCGAGAGTACGTTTGATATTTGTCATTAAACAGTTCTAGCATCGTACTCGACCTTTGAATGGATTCCAATTCTAAGGACCGATACTAGCTTTCCACTTCTTTCATTAGTGTCCTTGGGAACAACTTTAAGTTTTGCCACTCATTCTCAATATTCTGCAAGGAACATGCATCATGAAATGCTTACAAGTGATAATGAGGATCAACATTATATCCCCCTTCAAATCGTAGGATATTATTCATGTCTAGTCTCTTGATCCTGCTATCTTTTTGGTGCCTTGTGGGTATTCTTACAGCCTCCGTGATGTCTAACATGCTTCAAGTTGCAAGTAGGGGTTCTTCATGGTCATTTCTCTCATATCATCTATGATATCTATGTGGTTCCCTACTTTTCCTTCTTCCATGCCATAATTCTCTAGAATGCCCTCGTCCTCGTTCTCGACTCTCTCGTTGAGGTTTCTCACTATGTTTACATTTATCCTCACGGTTAGGTTTCTTATGAATGCATCCTGATACAGAAGGAGAGGGTGAATGTGATGATGAAGGTGAAGAGGAAGGAGAACCATCACCATGACAATGTTTCCTACCTTCTCTTTGGTGGTCTCGATCCCGATCGTGATTACGATAAGACTGCCCATCTTCATTATGCATTTGTGTTCCCTCATTGAACACTTGGTGTTCATAGGGATTAGAACCAGGATTGTGAATCATAGAGTGAAGGTTCTAATACACCACCTCCTCACCATCGTTAGGAGGGGGAACATCGTTTTGTGAAGAACCTATTGAAATAGGTTCACCACCCTTGATTTTGCTTAAGACGGGTGAAGCGTTATGGGGTCCTTTACCCTTCAAAGATGTATAGTATCTCTCCTGCTGCAAGTCCCTTTGATGTTGCGCTTATGTGGGTTGGTAGTCCCTTGTATCATAATTGCATCCAACATATTCTGCGTATAGCTATGACATGCCTATTCATGCGAGAGCACAAAGGAGCATGTTGGGGGCTGCTCAGTCTGGAGGCAACACTATGTTACCCTCCAAGTCTCTCCAATGTAGTTGTTCATCTTGATGGAGAATAAAGGTAAAGTCAGGTACATATTCATCATGATGAATATATACCACACTAAATTGTTGAGGAACTTGTGGTTCTTGGTTACGTATGTTGTGCCACAGACTGTGTCTTGTGTTGTTCCTAGGCGGTGAGGTGCTTTTATGAGAAAAAGAAGACATTTTAGTCTTGTTCGGTGTGCTATTTACCGTTATCTAATAAATTTTTTTCTTTTGATCAACCCTAAGGGTTTGTTCTAGCTTCCCAACGATGTGGATCATTTCCTATATTCTATGTAGCACATAAACAACTAAGTCCCTAGCAACAGTGCCAATGATGAGTAGTGAGGTACCCCTACACTCAACCATACGAATACGAGTGTCTCACACGTGATCTGGTTAAACTCCAAGGACTAAGTGCTTACGCACCCTAATGGAACACTTAAGGTTAATCAATTGCTATCTTCCTAAACTTACTTGTATTTTCATGGTTGTATGGTTAAGTAAGCTTGAGGTATGTGATTTTTATATCTTTTATATTTTTAACGCCTATGCTAAGAGGGAAAGGTGAAGAGAACTAAATGACTAACTTTCATTAACTATTCACTAACTCATTTCTAATTGTCCTAGCACCGGTATCCATTCCCACTTACCGTACACACCCTGAACCAGTGCAACGCTATTGGGATTACCAAACGCTACTCGTTACTGGGTTACCAAGCATTACACACATGCTCGAAGCAATTGTACTAAATGCACTTAACTAGAAGAGTCAAGGGCTGAGAGAGATTAATTATCTAAGAAAGCATTTAAACATTTAACAATAATTAAATCCTATTTATCTTAGTCCACATATTGCAAAGTTTATCAGAAAGTTCGTCTTTATTTCCGTACACAAATGTGTGCTCAGGTACAGTTTGCTCAAATAAAGATCCATTCACTTTGAGACTCCTACTGTAGGCACATAGAAATTATTCTAACTCAGGAATGGTAAAATTGCTATAGTTTGGCTAAGGATCTAGATCTAGATGATTGAACAAGGGAAATTTGCCTCTTATTTATAGAACTTTCAGGCAGACGTGATATTGTAGCTCATCACCTATGATATCATGTACGTGATATCACGGCCAAAAATTCATAACTCATCATATACCAATGTACAAGCCATGGTTTTTCTCAAAATAAATAGCTTTGCCATATCATAGACAGAATCAGAAATAGAACCAAGAAGACTCTTAGGATTTATGCCTAATGAAGACTATTAGAAATGAGAGCTCCCTAGATCCAAAGGCTTATTGAATTGGTAGCTAAAGAAGAAGGATAGTTGAAAGAGAAAGAAAGTGTAGAGGAGTATAACAAGAATTAGATCCATGCATATGCTAGCATCTCATCTAAATAGACTCTATAATTAAACCCAAGAGGTATCCATAAAAAAGGTTAAATCCAAAGCTAAAATAAGTTGTTAAGAAAGAAGTTAAGAAGCTTCTCAAAGCTAGATTCATTTATTCAATGGTAGACAATGAGTGAGTAAGCCCACTTGTTATTATACCAAAGAAAGGGGCATAGTGGAAAGTTTGTATAGATTTTAGACTCTAAACATGGCCACTTTCAAAGATCAGTTTTCATTACCATTTTTGGACAAAGTATTTGACACTATCATAGGGCATAGCTACTACAAATTTCTTGCTTACTCTAGTGGTAATAATCAAATCTAAATTACATTAGAGGAGTAGGCCAAAATAACATTCACTAGTTTTTGAAGAACTTTTGAATATAAAAAGATGTTGTTTGGCCTATGAAACACTCATAACCCTCAAATGCCTAAAAAATCATGTCTTTTAGTAGAAAATTGGTAATGGTGTGGAAGCTTTCATGGATGAATTCTCCACCTATGATGTTGATTTTAATCAAGCATTAGATCACCTTGAGTAAGTACTAAAACAATGTGTGGAAATGAACTTATGACTCAACTAGTAGAAGAGTCATTTAATGATCTAGAAGGGCCTTGACTTGGTGCACTAAATTTTAAAAAAAGGAATGAAGTTAAATCTTTAAAAGATAAGTGTAAGGAATTACTAGATAGCCTCAAACAATCAAAAATTTAAGGTCATTCCGATGAGTGGCGAGGTATCCCTACACTCAACCATATGAATATGAGCATTCACACACGATTCGGTTGAACTCCGTAGATGGACTAGTTGTGATATCTAGATAGTTACTCATTGATTGCAATTTGCTATCTTCTCACCTGGACTAGTATTTGCTTTGTCACGTATGATTTAGTCCAGAGTGAGGTGTATGATGTGTTTCCTATCACTATGCTAATCCTAGGGGCAATGGAAAATAACTTTGTTTTAAGCTAAGAGCGAAAGGGAGAAGAGAGTCTAAGCTAGCCTAAGTGTGATGAGCATCCATCCCTTAATCATCTGTACACATCTTGGACCTCATGTACTATTACTGGGATTACCAAGCACATGTCCTAGGGATGCAATTAGGATACCAAGTAGTCACACTTAATTTCTCGTGATTAATTCATACTCATTCTGCATTTAATAATAAGGATAGGAGAGGAAGGTAAAGAGATATTAAGTAGGAAAGTAATAAATAACAGTTAAAACTAAGTGAATGTTGCAATGATGAAGTAATCTCAATCTTTATTGCCAATCATGTGCATGTCCAAGTACATCACACTCGAATAAAAGTTTTGTACAATTACAATTATCACACTGTAGGCATGCACTAGGGAAAAGGTTGAGAAGAATTGAAAACTGACAAAAATATTCTACTCTAACACTAACTTTTCCTTTGCTTTCTTATGCGCCCAAATGTGGTATTTATAGGTTTTCACAGGAACCACGATATCATGTATCCAATATCGCATCCAGGCTGCGATATCAGGTATCCAATATCAGTGGTTCGATATCAAAGCCTGACAAATCATGGTTCATCATACCCCCACGACTAAATGAAAACTCATCCTTGAGTTAAACAAAATAAGAATAAGCCCCATTGATTACATAGTGGATATGTATGGGATTATTGACTGATTAGGAATTTATTCATGCCGTAGTGGAGGAATGCATACAACAAAATTAGGATACGAACACAAAATTACAAAAGTACAAAAAAATTTTGGAACTCATGTGGTTCCAAGTGGTAGTGGTTCCTGCATGGGTCGCTTCCCCCTACCTTGTTCTCTAGTTTTTGAATATTGATGGCTCTAAAGGAGTGCTTGGAGCTTTTCCTCTTTAGTTCGGGGGTCCTATGCTATCCATGCTGATGCTCTAATGTTTGATGGAGTTGACACCTCCCATGGACATGGTAGCTGCAGGAACATTTAATTTGATTTGACATATTAGGCCACAAACAACCATCATTCCTTCTCGTAGGCTTTGGCTTTATCTTTGTACTCCTGGTAATTTGTAGGCCATCGAGCCAAGCCTATCGTGACATCTTTTTATCCCTGCTAGCTAGTTTTGACCACCTCTAATTCAAAATTTTCCACTTCTAACTTTTGTAGCATCTTCTTGTGCTCTACAAATTCTATTTCATATTTTGCATAGGTGGTAGCTACCTGCTTCTCCAGCTCTGTTCTCAAGTGTCCTGCTATTAACATGGCTAAATTGGCATACTGTAGGTTTTCCAATTCCATGTACTCTGTAAGATCTTGTATATGCAAGTCTCGGCTTTTGAGCTCTACTTGGTGGATGAATCCATAGGTGTCCAATATGACCCGCCAATTAGCATGTTGAGCACTAAAGGTGTTAATGTGGGCCTTGGCCATATGGATTTCTTTTTCAATGACTTACTTATACATCCCCACCTGATCTCTGAAGTGCTCCTTTAGTTTCTCATGTTGCTTGTTTCCACGTGCTTATTTCAATTACCGTCTTTTGACGGATTACGTGTACCTCCTTCATTGAGAGGGTTCAATTCTCTTTGGCCAAGCTATTCATGTCCTAGTTGATCTTGATTAATTGTTCTCGTAATCACTAAAAATTCTCTTCAAGAACATTCTTTTGTTTCTCCACAGTGGTCAACCGAAGATTATCTGTGACAAGCTGTTTATTCTCTTCTTGTAAGGCTTTGAGTGCTTTGGCATGCGTATATGTCTGCTCTTGTGCCTTGGAAGAATCCTAATAGGCCTTCTCTTTCTCCATTTCCACTCTTTTATTATGTGCCAATAATTTAGTGAGTTACTCCATCCTAAAATATTCTAGCTGGTTTGTGGGAATGAATTGAGATGGATCCTGCTATGTAGCTTCCAACTTCACCTCTGGATACTTAGCACTGATCTCTGCCATGACCAACTTCCCTTTGGTGGAGATGATGTCTGATTGAGTTGCTGTGACATCTTGCGGGATGTCAAACAAGGATGTCATCACTTATCCTATTTGTAGCAACTAATCGAGAACATCCTCATGCTCTGTAGGAGTCATTGAGGTATTGGCCAAATTTTGAGCATTATGTGCTCCTATGAAATCCATCAGTGGCACAACAAAGGACATTGAAGGACTCTTTTATGTGGTTCATAACCACTTCTATGGCTCCTGCTGCATCTTGGTGCTACATGACCATGACTATGGCACCTTCATCTATTTCCAATTACTCCCGAAAGGATGTAGTGTTTCCCAAGATCTAGTGTAACCAATGTGTCTCCCCTCCTCTTGTTTGGATGGACACTTCACCCTATGCACGATCTATGAAAACTGTGGCTCATACAACATCGTCGATGACCCAAAAGAGATTGGTATCATCACAACTTCCCCAATTGACCATCTCAACGATGGCCCTAAGATGGCTCATCGACGATCAGTAATCTTGTGGCGGTGGTAGCAGTTGGTCTCTTTGGCCTGTGTTGGGCCCCGCTTCATACTATTGACTAGGCCTTGTGCTTGGGAGTTAGCTAGTCCCTATAGTTTGCGTTGCCGTGGGCCCCCTCATATGTTCTTGTTCCGACTCCAGTGTCTCACTAGCACTTTTCATTGGGGCTAGTGGCTTCAACAAATGAAGCATTTTGGGCTCTTCTAGGGATGTCATTGGTGTACCCTAGAATTCCAACATGTCAGCATAGATTCCTGATGAGACAGGGGAAGGGCAATATGAATTTCCCTATCTTGTGTTCCTCAAATCACCTCAAAATCTCTATGAGATAGAGATGGGGTAGGTTGGCATTTACCTTGCCCATCAGTATTGCACTTCCTCTGGCCACATACATTGAGATTCTGTTTAATCTTTTCGTGAGGAAGATATGATAAGTACTGATCTTAAAATAGATCTTTTCCTCCAGGGTCAACTCTCCATACACCTTGTCTTCCTTGCCGTACATCCTTTTCAACTAGGTTTTTCATGCATCAGCATTGGAGTGAGTGGGCAGGTGAGCAACTTTTGGCCCTATACTTGGAAGATTCAACACTTCCAAAATCGCCTTGGCAAAGAAATCTACAAAAACACCACCAATATCAATAGTGGTGTCCTCTTCTTTATTGTGAAAAAATTATTATTTCTTGCCTAGATACCAAGCACCATTTTTAGAAAGGGTAGGCCATAATGGTGATCCTTTGAGTTGGTCCTAAACTGCTTCAGGAGCGAAACTCCATGAAAGGTCCAAAGTTGAGTTCCATTATCATAGCTATTGATGTGGACCTTTCATGGATCACCTGAACACATTTTGGGGGCAACATGAGATGTTGTCCTTGTTTAGGTGCTTCAGCGGCTCCTCTTTCAGCCTATCCCGATTGCACAATAATAGAAGGCTCTTGATGGATGCTGAATGATTATGCCTCTTATTCTACATGTTCCTCGAGAGATGCCTAGCCTCTACCTCTCCTTGGTTATTTGGATGCACCTTGAGAGGGTTCTCCTTGCTATCCACATTTAGGGACCATCTACAATCACACGAGGCTATCCATTAGTAAGGTTGCTTACAAAGTTTGATTTACACCTTACTTCTTGCCTTTAATGAATTCGTTTCTTGTTTCGTGTGATCTAGAGTTAGGAAATTTTATGAAAGTTTTCCTTAAAAGTTTTGATATTAGGCCTAATTTAATTAGGTGGTTTCAAAAATTAATTCCCCTAGTATGAGTGAAGAGATAAAGTTGATTTGGAAACGTGTTTAATAGTTTTCATGATTCTTTACCCTTTATGATATCCTTTAGGTGACAATGAATTTTAGAAAAATTATGTGTTACTTGGAGTGTACCCTTCCCCCATGACTAAGTTGAACACTCCGAGTTTAGATGAGTTCAATTGGAATGGGAGTCAGAGCATTAACAAACAAGTTATGGATGTTGGAACGAGAGGCACGCAAGTTAGCAAGTTCATGGAGAAAAAATTAAACAACTCACCCTCCCATGTGAATAGTATAAAATGATATTGACATGTGTGGGGGGCCCATATATATAGTTTTTTGTGGACACAATATCATGTACCCGATATTGCAGACCTGATATACGGCCCATTGAAAATAGGGTACTTGGTAAAATTAATGAATTTCTAAATTTTCAAGGCCACAAATGAAGGATTTGAGGTTAATTGAAAAGGTGCACGGTAACATTGAATAGACCAAAAGGCATAAAAGGTATAATGGGGTGGAATCTAACAATGAAATTCATGAATGAAATGAGAAAGACGACCTGAGATGGTGTATAGGAATGTTTGAACTTAGAAGGATGATAAGGGAAAGAATAGATTTGGCAATGAAGTACTCAAAGGGTATAAAATGATGTGGTGGTGTGTAACAAATACAAATTACAAAAGTCATGCAAGTGGATCCTCCCCAAAGCAAATTCCTACCTATCATGCCCCTGCGTAACTATACCCAAAAATGTTCGTAGGCACTAAAAGGTTTAAATGTAATCCCCACCAGTTGCACAAACCACACACATGTAGATACCACTGTGATGAGATATGAATTCAATGCTACAAAAGACATGAGTCACAAATACATGAACAACGAGATGGGATGAATCGTAGCAGGGATTGTAGAGATTGGGACATGAGGTAACTGACCTAGGGCATAATGAATCTTTAGTGTAGGATGTGATTAATGTGTCATTAGCCCATTGCTCCAAAATCAAGACCAAGTCCATTCCTTCGATCAGTGACATTGCATTACTTCATCCAATGATGGACAACTATAATAGTACCATGACAACAAGGTGTGTGATCACTTGGCATTTCGTTCAAGGGAGGAGTGATTTGGAATTGCTTTGTGGTACTTTTTGTCTTGATTTCTTCCTCTCTCTTTTTTAAATGCTTAATCCAGAGAAGTCACCTACCTTCAGGCATGGGTGCATGTCTTTCCAGTGGAACCCCCTAGAATAGAAATTTTTTATTGAGTGCCTTTATTACTCTTAATTCCATTTTTCATTAGATCTACAAGGATCTTAATGCAACTAGGCTACATGATAACTCCTACAAATGTCACCAAAGAGAATCCACAAGTCCCCTTGATGTCACAACTTGGCCATTCCTACTTAGTCCATTCTTCTTCACTTTGGGCATAATAAGCACAAAATTACTTTAAGTTTTAATGATGTTAAGAATATCATTGTACCCAGAGTAGAACCTCTTATTAATAGAATGGTTGGGTAGATGTGATGGGCTCACTGTCCAAATAATTAATTACTCGAGACTTGATAGCAAAGAACAACACCTCAACCAACGAGTCACATAAGTGTTTTATTCATAGATGAGATTACCCATAAAAAGATAAAAAGATAAAATAATAAATAAAAAGATGAACAAATCAATCTATTTATAAAACAAAAAATTGAAAGATGAAAAAGTGGAAAAAAATATTGTAAAATTAAAGAAAAGAAAAAACATTTATTAATTCTATTTGTTAGAATGGGGGATATCCCCCATAACTAAACTTTTGATCATAGCGAGAATTAATAAATGGAAGGCTTGGAAATGATGTTGTAGATTTAAATCATAGCCTCCTAAAAATTTGGGAAAGTTATTTAAATCAAGCCTGGGTAGACAACTTTCCTTATAATGCCTGTAGGATATTCGAACAACCTCGTGTATATGCATTAGGCTCTTAGTGGCCAACAGGGGTTCATCATCACTAGGTTAGTTATGAGTTCGTGAGTTGGAACGATGTTGTCTTCATTTATGTACATAGGAGACCCCTGCATAAGATTGAGTACTCCAAACTTCATCTTCATCATCATATAATTCGTTGGTTCTCCAATGAATTGCCTTACTAGTTGTTGCATTATCATAGTCTTGTGAGAGAGATATTGTTGTGAATTTGTGTGTGACTTATTTGCAATTACTTTTTCTGAAAGATATATCGTCAAGGCTTCATTACAACGATCTTGGAAGATGTAATTAATCTAAATAACTAGCACTATCCCTGACAATGGCACCAATGATAAGTGGCAAGGTACCCCTATACTCAACCATACGAATACAAGTGTTCATGCATGATTCGGTCGAACTCCGCAGATGAACTAGTTGTGATATCTAAATAGTTACTTGTTGATCGCAGTTCGCTGTTTTCCCACCTAGACTAGTATTTGCTTTGTCATGTATGGTTTAGTCCAGAGTGAGGTGTATGATGTGTTTTCTATCCCTATGCTACTCCTAGGGGCAATGGAAAATAACTTTGTTTTAAGCTAAGAGGAAAAGGAGAAGAGAGTCTAAGCTAGCCTAAGTGCGATGAGCATCCATCCCTTAATCATCGGTACATATCTTGGACCTCGTGTACCACTGCTGGGATTACCAAGCGCATGTCCTAGGTACACTACTAGGATACCAAGTAGTCACACTTAATTGCTCATGACTAAGTCGTACTCATTTTGTGTTTAATAACAAGGATAGGAGAGGAAGGTAAAGAGATATTAAGTAAGAAAGTAATAAATAACAATTAAAACTAAGTGAATGCTACAATAATGAAATAATCTCGATCTTTATTGCTGGTCATGTGCGTGTCCAAGTACATCACACTTGAATAAAGGTTCCGTACAATTACAATAATCACACTATGGGCATGCATTGGGAAAGGGTTGAGAAGAATTGAAAATTGACAAAAAGATCCTACTCTAACACTTAGCTTTCCTATGCTTTCCTGTGTGCCCAAATGCAGTATTTATAGGTTTTCACAGGAACCATGATATCGTATATCGCATCCAAGCTACGATATCAGGTACCTGATATTGGGGGTCCGATAGCGGAGCCTGACAAATCATGGTTCATCAGGCATTACATTGAAAAATTCTCTAAAATTGCTAAGCCACTAGCTAAACTTACCAAGAAGCATGCATCATTTCTATGAGCCAAGGAATGCAAACAAGTATTCCAACATTAAAGCAGAAGTTTGTAGAAACACCAATTCTACATGCCTCTAATTAGTCTAAACCTTTTTATATCATGACAGATGAATTCAATTATGCATTGAGAATAATGCTTACACAAATAAACAATAAAAAACATCCATACTACATCCATTGTGCAAGCAGAAGCATTGTGGATAGATAACTTAATTACACCACTTCAAAAAAGAAACTTATGGTAGTGATGTATGCTCTTAAGAAGTTCAAATGCTATGTGCTTGGATATCTCAATTTTGTACACACTAATCATAGTACAATTTGCTTTCTAATGAACAAACTAGTGGTAAGCCCCCATGTTATATAGTGTGCAGTGATTTTGCAAGAGTTTAAAATAACAATGGTGGAAAGAAAGGAAACTAATAACAATGGTGGAAAGAAAAGAAACTAAGAATGTAGTTGCTGATCTATCTTAGTTAAGATGGGATAATCAGGGTAGTGAAGATGCTGTTCAGTTTGGCTAGATCCGTGATAATGTTGGCCATTGTGGTTCGCATTAAGGGCCTCTGCGTTCCTGCATTTTGCGATTCCGCCAGCAGGTCTAATTCAGTTGAATTTCCTCCGTGTATAAGGAAATTTCGGAGCTATTTTAATTGACAATTGAAATTCGGCGAAACAGGGGATGCTGTTGCACTGGTTTTCACTGAGGAACTGCTGAGCTTATTTATTTCGTTTTTACTGGTCTCTTAGATTACTACTTCGGATTTGTTTTCATACAATCTGTTTGAGCGAATTCGTGGGGCTTACAGTCTATGTCCTATCAAATACACAGCTTAAATTGAACATACAGCTTTCAAAGCCAATTTTCCATTCTCTCTATCATTGAACGGCAGGCTCCTCTTAGATTCTTAGTTGCTAGTTCGATGAAATTCGATGCGTTCAGTTTCAAAATACGAAATTCTATGAATTTTTCGTTTGTCGAGATTTGTAACTGTAAAGGGGTTAAATCGGAATCATTTCTGCCATATCTTAAATGGCCAACAGGATTTTCCTCCCTCTTCACGTTTAATCCAGTCTCATGGGCGCCAGGACCCTATCTCTTCTAAAATTTCGGACGTTCTCTCTCTTACGGAATTAAAAGCATTTTCTTTTTTCCCATACCGCAACCGTTTAGCTTCGCACTTTGACTGCTAAGTAGAAATGTTAGAGCGATGGTCAAAAATCTGGGAGAGGGGATACAACGATGCTAGTTTTATACTACTAGATTACAAATGTCCACTCAGAAGCTATATCTTAGCCAGTTGCGTGACATTTTGTTATCTCTTAGAGCAGTACAAGGGAGTATCAAAAAGGAGATGAGATTGCCTGGTATGCTGATGGGGACACATTGGTTAGAAATGAATACAGTCCTTCTACCTGTTATGCTGTTGGTAAGTTCACATTTTCTGGAAGACTCAAAATGGACTGAAGCTCCATTGATACATAGTAGTTCAGCCATGGGATATTACTCATGCTCTATTATCAGGGATACTACATAGTAGAACATGAAACACATCCATAATATGAATGAGAATATTTTAGTGGGAATAAGAAAAAGGTACTCAACAAAAATATTCTTTATCTATAGACACCAGCCTTGTTTTGAGAACTAGGTGTGAACATAATGTACAGTTTGTCTTTGCCTTATTCAACTATCAGTATCTAATTTTGAGAAATTTATGTTGCTTTTTCTAATTCGTTCTGCTTTCTTGCAGGGTGATCAGAAATCTCCTGGTGTCATACCATTGGCCATCAAGGATGTTTTTGATATTATTCCAGATGTAAGATTACTTAGACAAAATTACTTGAGGCAGAAGACATTTATAAGTTTAAATTACATTAAAGTAGCCTCTTTGTGTATTTATTCATGGATATGTTCTACCTGTGGATGAAAATGCATTGACATTTAGATAGAATTGCTTGTCAGTAGGAATCTATAGCATTTAGAAATGCTTTGTAACGTTCCTATTTGGTTATTTTGTTGTGTCAGAAATTATTTTGAACCTGAAGGACACAAACATCAGTATTCAATAAATTTGTAAAGCACATTTTCCCATTTTTTGCAGACACCAGGGCAAGAATTTCTTCTTCAAGTTTCTTATCTTGAAATATACAATGAGGTGAGTTCTGTCCCCTTTCCATTATTATTATCGAAGGAAGTCCTCAAGTGCAGAAATCTAGAGTTTTGCTCATGATACTGTTTATATGCCCTTAATTATTAAATGATCAATATATTTTTGCAGGTAATAAATGACTTGCTGGACTCAACGGGGCAAAATTTAAGGATAAGAGAGGATGCTCAGGTATGCAGCTTGTTTCAGTATTTAGCATAGCAATGTATCATTTGTTTCAATATTTAGCATAGCAATGTATCATTTGTTTCAGATTTATATTACTACATTTCTGGAAAATTCTTCATGAATGGTATTAATTGTCCATGTTTATTTAGGTTGAGACTAGGCTAATAATAAGAACAAAGCATCTTATAACAAACTAGATACATTTTTGCTAGAGTAGAAAGGTGAAGTTTAAAAACTAGCTTTTATTAAACACCCTAAGAACCAAATTCTGGCAAAGAGTATAGTTACAAATGATGTTGTGGTAGATTCTCCAACCTCTCTTTTTGTTCAACATAAACATAAATTATGAAATTGAAACTGAAATTTTTATGAGACCCTCTGGATCTATTGGACCACTGTTAGAATTCCTTTTATAGAATTTTTTTTCTTTTTAAAATTCAATGCTGCCCAGCAGAATCGAACCTATGACCTGGGGTTACTAGGCCAAGATCCTAAATTATATATATACAATGTGCATCATATTTTACCCAGAACATTCTATGCTTGAATGTTATGGCCTCAATATATTTGTTTTTTTTTAAAATTAATTTAAAGGGAACATATGTTGAGGGCATTAAGGAAGAAGTTGTATTGTCCCCTGCTCATGCATTCTCCTTGGAAAAGGTATACAAGGATGAATGAATAATCTGACTACTATTGTGCATTATATGTGTGCATTATATGTTTACAAATGTTTAGGTTAGTTACATTGAGAAAGAATATATGGTTTCAATACACATCGGTAACAGCTATACAGCTATTCTTATATGGTATTGTGCATCTATTTTCATAGAACACCATCACGTGGGATCAAACAATTTCAATCTGTTTAGTAGCAGAAGTCATACAATATTCAGATTGGTATGTTTGTCCCTCATACTTGAAGAATTATTCTTTGTATGCTGTTTTTGTCTCGTGAAAATAAAATATTGCATAGAGATAACTTTCTCCAGTTTTAAAAACCTAATCTTAACCTTTTTCTAGGTTATCACCATGATTATGAATGTTCTTATATATTTAACTGGTTTATGCATAAAATCTTAGTGTCTTCTTGTAATTCATTTGCAGACAATTGAAAGCAGTGTTCATGGCAGTGGTTACGATGAAGTTACTTTATCCCAACTTGTATGACATTTTTATATATCTCAAGTATTTTATTTATATTAACCTAAAAAATACTGGAACATTTTTTCTTGCAAATGTTGTAACAATTTGTTATTGGATGTGACAGAATCTCATTGATTTAGCTGGATTTGAAAGCTCCAAAACAGAAACAACTGGCTTGAGGAAGGAGGGTCCTTACATTAACAAAAGTCTTCCGACACTTGGAACTGTATGATTGCTATACAGATCTGATCTCCCTTATTTTCAGATAGCTCTTCAACATTCAAGATTTTGATGATATAACTTCTAAAAATTTTATTTGACATGCACCTTAAGTTTAATAACATGATTTGGTTAATGTATCTCAAAAACGATTTTTAATCTTATTTTTGAAAATAGCTAAGGTGATCTTCACATTTTTATGATAACAATGAATAGGTTGCCTCAACCAATAGAAAAATATGCTTGTGGTGACTTGTCTGTGGTCAATTTCTAAAAGTTCTTTTGTTTGTTTTTTATGAACCATTCTATTTATAATCATATTTGGAGTCTTTCAATATATCATTATCTGGTGTTTTCAACAGGTTATTGGAAAATTAAGTGATGGAAAGGCTCCACATATACCATATCGTGATTCAAAGCTTACTCACCTTTTGCAATCCTCATTAAGTGGGCATGGGCACGTCTCGGTATGGATGCCTCATTGATATTACTTTTTATTTTTACTGTGTTATCATTGAAATAATGCTACTTTATGGATTGGATACACTACTGCTGCATTTATTCTTTGATTAACTTGGTTAAAATTGAGACTTGCAATTTTTCTATACAGCTTATATGTACAGTAACACCTGCATCCAGTAACATGGAAGAGATGCATAACACTTTAAAATTTGCACAAAGAGCAAAGAGAGTTGAGAGATGGGCGGCCCCCAATCGGGTGAGTGTTTTTGCTTCTTACACTGGCTAGATTGCATGCACAACTTAGCTTTTCCATTGGANAGCCCCCAATCGGGTGAGTGTTTTTGCTTCTTACACTGGCTAGATTGCATGCACAACTTAGCTTTTCCATTGGATGTAGCTGAAACCAGTTGTTCATTTAATAGATTATTGATGAGAAGTCACCGATCAAAAAGTACCACAGGGAATAACAAACCTAAAGCATGAACTTGATCAACTGAAGAGAGGAATTCTTGTTTACTGAAGAGAGGAATTCTTGTGTCTACTAGTCAAGAGGAGCTTATTTCACTAAGACAACAGGTCTTTTTTTAATTTAAAGAGGAAAATTTATGAATTTGCTTCTCTCTCATTAGGTACTGTCTTGGCTAGAAATATCTGGATGCAAGATGTCTTCCAGTTGACTCTAAATCTATAATTTTCTTGTATAAATGTGTTAACAGCTGGAAGCTGGTCAAGCAATAATGCAATCACGGCTTGAAGGAGAAGAGCAAGCTAAGGCAGCTCTTATGGGAAGAATTCAGAAGCTTACCAAGCTTATACTTGTTTCTACCAAGAATTCAGTTAACCCAAATTTCGCAGATACCTTGGCTAATCAGTGTAGACATTCATTGGGAGCAGATGACATGAAGCGTATTAAAATAAAATAATGCGTACATTCCTAGAATGGATATTGTTTTCAAGAAATTTTCATTCTGACATGGAAAGACTGATTTTGATCCCAGAAAATGGATATTGAGCAGGAACTAATGCCAACGGGTCTGGAAACTGATATATCAAGAAATGGTTCTCCTCCCTCAGTCATTTCAATAGATTCCCTTACTGATGGCAAGGCAAGTGTAGAGAAACGTTCCCCCTGTAATTCTTTTGTGGAACTTTCACTAGTATTGATCTTGACAACAGTGTCATGTAAATTTAAACATATCTCAAATCCATATAGAGTTTTCAATATTTTATCAAGTTAATAGAGTTACAGTGTATCATATGCCACGGAATGATAATAATTTTTCTGCTTTGAAATTAACCTTGGATTTTCTCTTTGTAGACTGGTACAAGAATGGCAGGTCATCTGGATCTTCTAATAGAAGAAGTGAAGGTTCTTGCTGGCGAGGCTGCCTTTAACACAAGCAGCTTAAAGCGTCTTTCGGAACAAGCTGCAAATAACCCGGGGGACAGTAAAACTCAAGTAGTAATATCCACTAATTTTCCTAATGCTGTAAAATGATGGCTTACAAGTACAATGCGCGTCTTTCATTAACTTTTAAGCTTGATTGTCTAAATTTCAATGTGTTTTATAAAGGAGAAAATTCAAAAATTTGAGGCTGAAATTGAAGAGAAGGAACAGCAAATGGAAATTGATTAAGGGCTTCCTTCTTTTTTTTTCTAAAAAATGAACGAGCAGTGAATTTAACGACAATTATTGCTCATAAACTGTCCTCGGAATAATAAGTTGTTTAAATCTTCAAAGATTGAAGATTTATTGTTTCTATAGAGTCTAGAGCTGGAGAAAATTAAACAAGAGAATGTTAGACTGAACGAGGAAAATGATGGCTTACAAGTACAATGCCAAAAATTATCAGAGGAAGCATCATACGCCAAGGAGTTAGCATCTGCTGCTGCTGTAGAACTAAAGACTCTGGCGGAAGAGTGCACCAAACTTTCTTCTCAAAATTCGAAGTTAACAAAAGATGTCGCTGCACTACAAGAACAATCAGTTTCTCGTGGGTCATCGCATAAAATAAGTGGATCTGGTCCACGCAGGGGCTCAGACGGGAGATTGAGAAAGCCTAGGTTGGGTAATGGGTACGATGATATGGATTCTCTAACTCATGAATTCGAGGAGATGAGGAGAGAGGTACATGCCAGGCAAGAAAGGGAAGCGATGCTAGAAGCTGCTTTGGCCGAGAAAGAAAACGCAGAAGCAGAGTATCAAAAAAGGATCGACGAATTGAAAAGAAGAGAGACAGATTTGGAAAATGATTTAGCAGGGATGTGGGTTCTAGTCGCAAAAATGAAGAAATAAAGAGTGGCAGCCGCACAGACAAAAACCACTGACGAAGAAAATAACACTCCAAACATTGTCAAACTCCAAGATGAGGTCAGAAAGGGTGATGAACAGAAGGAAAAAGATTCAGAAGAGCAACTACGAGATAGCCTAAATGATAAAAAGAAACGTAGTGCTGAAATGGCAGCTCTTATTGCTCGATTTAAGGCAAGTACTTTAAGATTGTCTCTATTATCTTCGAAGTGGCGAAGGGTTGTAATAAAAAACAAACAATCATGGTTTCTACCAAGCGAAGAAATTATTTTAACGATGGTGTTAAAATTTTGACACTTTGAATGTCGGATGGCTTGTGCTGCGCGGTTTGCAGGGCCGGCGTGCGTGGAAATTTGCAATGGAGTGGCTTTACAAAGGGAATAATATTTTGAAATCCATGCAAAAGTCTCCGGCTGTTACACATGGTTCCTTCATGCAACATTTTTGAAAACTGGTCTTTTTTTTTAATATAAATTTCTTCTCTAAGTTTGCTTCTGACTACTCCTGACGGCTTGTTTGAAATTCTGTTGTAGAAAACAGTGCAGTGCACGAACAGGATTGGGATCATAACTTTCTGTGTGTTTATGGTAAGAAAGAAAATCGGAGAACTCGCATAAACTGGGCCTGCGGTTGTGGTGCTCAAATAGATCTGATTTTCGTGCAGTCCCCTAAAAAATATGGGCGGATAACATGCTAGTAGCTAGCTCCCAGGTACTGCCGCAATAGCCCCACCCGCCCTAACCAGGATGTGTCTTCTATGTTGTTAAGAGAACATCCAGGGTTATGAACATCTAAATACGAGTGACAAATACCAATAGGCATACCTTGATAAAAGGAGTGGAAACATTCTATGTCTTTTGAATTTGATACTTCCATAATTGAACATTATGGTTGAAATTTCATGGATAATTGAATCTTAGTCAAATACTAGTATTAGACTTAATAATATTATAGACGAACTTGGATTGGAATGGAAAATCTAAATGGTCATTGATCTAAGAAAAATTAAGAAAACCATTATTATAATCGTAAATAGTTAAAGTTTTATGAGTTTTATGTAAACTATACAAAAGATAAAAAAGTGGACTTTTATAGGCATTAATACCATAGAGAATTTGATACTTAGAATAAGTAATCAATTGATTATACTTGCAAAGACATGAAAGAGAGGTAATGCTAAGCTTACACCATGTATTGCAAAGTCGTGCTTGCTTAATAGCTTATAGTTCATTAGTAATAAGAAGGCATCTGGGAGATAACTCATCAAGCATTGAAGGAGGAGTTATGAAATCGTTGAAGCCTAAAAAATACTAATAAAGCTCTATGCATTTCAAATGTGTTTTATGACAACATAATCTAAGATAGTTATAACTTTAGGAAAAAGTATCTAATTTAGAACATGAGTATTCTTCTAGTAAGTACTACCTTTAGGTTTATCCATTTGGATGCACCTATGAAAAAAGACCAAATAAGCACTTTACCACGTGCTTAGCATATAAGATAATAATTAGAACAATTCACCAAGCCAAAGTCACCATCCTCTTTGTAAGAATTGCATATATCCATTGATTGGTGAAGATGAAGAAGAACATGAGGATAGGAGAGAAGATGATGATGAAGATTAATGAGGCTAAAGATCCATTGATTAATGAAGATAAAGGAGAACATGGAGATGGAAGATGAGATAATAAGGAAGTTGTTCATTGATGAGTTGTCATTTGGGGCGACCACGATATCACGGTCGCGATATCGCAGCCCAACCGCAATATCGCATACGCAATATTGCGGCCTATCTCCTCATCTATAAATAAGAGGTAGACAGATGAGTTAGGCAATTAGGAAGTTAGTCAATTTTAGTTTAAGTGTTTTCAATTTCTTTCTCTCAACCCTTTTCCTCTTTGTGTATGCCTGCAGTGTGGTGAATGTAATTGTACGACATCTTTTATTCAAGTGTGATGTACTTGGACACGCACATGACCGGCAATAAAGATCAAGATTACTTCATCATTGCAGTATTCACTTAGTTTAATTAATTAATTATTTACTGCTTTTCTAGTTAATCTCTTTCACCCTTATCTCATGTTAAAATGTAGAATGAGTACGACTTGATTACGAGCATTTAAGTGTGACTACTTGGTAACCCAGTAGTGTACCTAGGATCTACGCTTGGTAATCCCAGTGGTAGTCGTGCATGAAGTTCAAGATGTGTATGGATAATCAAGGAATGGATGCTCATCGCACTTAGGCTAGTTTAGATTCTCTCACCCTCTCTCTCCTAGATTAGTGAATATTACTTTCCATTGTCTTCAGGAGTAGCGTTAGATTAGAAACCACATAATACACCTCACTCTGGACTAAACCATACGTGACAAAGATAATACTAGTCTAGATGGGAAGATAGTGAACTGCGACCTAAGGCTAACTATTTAGATGCCGCAACCAGTCCGTTTGCAGAGTTCGACCGGATTGCGCGTGTAACGCTCATGTTCGTATGGTTGAGTGTAGGGGTACCTCGCTACTCATCATTGGCACCGTTGCTGGGGACGGTGCTAGTTATCTAGATTAGTTATATTATACAAGGTTGCTGTAAAGGATTTAACAATATATTTTTTAGAAAGAAATAATTATTGAAAGTCACATGTAATTTCACACACAACTTCACAACCATGCCTTTACTACAAGATCACGATAATGCCACACTTAGTGAGGAAGTTCATTGGAGAACCAACGAACTATATGATAATGAAGATTGGAGTACACAACCTGAAGTGGGGGTTTCTTATAAACATGAACAAAAGCAACAGCATCCCAACGCACGAAAGCATAACTTACCCAATGATGATGAACCCCTCCTGGCCACTACAAGCCTAACGCAAATACAAGAGGCTGTTCGAATCTGACATAGGCATCGTAAAGAGAGCCGTCTACCTAGGCTCGATTTAAATAACTTTCCTCATTTCTCAGGAGGCTATGACTTAGATCCGCATCAACATTTACAAGCCTTCTACAATGCCTACACATGGAACAACATTGATAACGGTTGGCAAAAACTTAAGCTCTTTCCTATGACACTCGTTGACCAAGAAAAAGTATGGTATAGATCGTTAAAACAAAATTCAATACGACGTTGGTCAACAATGGTAGAAGTCTTTAACGAAAAATATCAAACCTATGCAAGAGTGTCAGCCTTGAGAAAACAAATCCAAGGATGGAAACAAGCATAACATGAACCTTGAACATGGCCTTAGAAAGATATTATGCACTGTTAAACAACTGTCCAGGCCATGGGTTCTCCGAGGAAAGGCTAATGTACCATATCATTGATGGGCTACGTAATAAAACAAGAGAGACCTTAGGAATGTATGCCCAAGGTCAACTATACGAACTATGAACCCATCAAGTCCAAGAGCTTGTTAAGCAGGTAGCAAAAGAAGAAGGAGAAATGGCTAGATGGGAGAGTGTTGAAAAACATCAATGAGACCAAAATCTCAACTTAACAAAGGTCCATGATCATAAAAGGGAGAAATCAACCTGTCCCAAGGAGAAATAATTATCTTTGCCAATACAACAATCATTAGAAGAAGTCGAGGCAAAGATCAATAAGATGTTGGAATGGATGTATAAAAAGTGTGGAGAATTTATCAATATTATTGGAGATAGAGTTTTGACAACCCAAGAAGCAAGACAAAACACTAGACAATCGGAAAGAAGGGATAAGGAAAATAAGAGCTCAATTTCCAATCATACATATGAATGCAACATATGCCTGTATGATCACCCCAAGGGCCAATGCCCAATATTGTTACATTTACATGAGCATTGGGGAAACATGTTACATCCAGAGTTCATACAGAGATATTGTGTTCGATTACAGTGGCAACAATCCCAATCGTGGGGGAGATCACCCCTAAATTGGAGACATCCTTCATATCATCCGAACCCAAACACTTATCTTGTTTAATGCCCTATTTCCCCAACTGGGCCAACATACTCTATCTCACCACACTACCATTCTCCTCAATACTATCATCCCATGTCCTCAACAAAACCACCACCTTGTGCACCTTACACTCCTCCTAATTTTTAACATTATCATCCTTTTCCTCCTTCTACATTGCCACCAACTGTTCCTAAGGTGTCTGCACCACCGCAACAACCTACTAACGCTACTTGTGCTACTATTGCCAATGGTAGTGAGAGACCTTAGCAATATAGAAGGTGTCCCTTCTTTAGAAATGACCATAGGAAGGGACAACATAATTTCGAGGCCATTACACCCTCCAACTCGGCACAAGTCCAACCCTGTGGTGCACCCTTATCTCCGAACCCAATGCCTCATGTAACTTCATTAGGGCCACCAACTAACACTCCAACAACCATACAGCCTAATGAACACAATCATGGAAGGCAACATCCCAATCCTTACATACCATCTAATGGTCCCAAATATCATAGTGGGTCAACTCGTTATCTAGGAATTACATCATATAAATTGTCCCACTATGCTTACTATAATCAGGTGTGTGAACCCCAATGGGGTAAGTATGGCCAAGTTCCAATATTTCCAATATACAAGGATCCTCATCCTTCATTTATTAATCCTTGTCATGCTCAATTGTTTAGTTATGGGGAATATCCCCCATTCTAAATAACAAGCCAAGTTAATAAATATTTTTTATTTTCTTTAATTTTATAACTTTTTGTTTTCCAGTTTTTCATTTTTCAATTTCTTGTTTTATCTTTTTTTCTTTTTGTCTTTTTATGTTTTTTTTTATAAGTAATCTCATCTACGAATAAAACACTCATGTGGCTCATTGGTTGAGGTGTGTTCTATGTTATCGAGTCTCGAGTGACCAATTATTTGGACAGTGAGCCCATTACACCCACTCATCCATTCTACAAATAAGAGGTTTT
>MNCI01000987.1:141849-153556 GCA_015680685.1 Gnetum montanum
GTGGTTGTACTAAGATCCTTGTAGATCTAATGAAAATGGAAGTAAGAGTAATAAAAAAGGGCACTCAAAAATCCAATGCTATTCTAGGGGGTCCCACTGGAAAGACATGCACCCATGCTTGAAGGTTGGCAGCTTCTCTGGATTCAGTAAAGTGAAAAAGAGAAAAGAAAAAAGAAGAAGAAAGAAAAGAAAAGTGCCACAAAACAAAAATCACTCCTCCCTTGAATAAAACGCTAAGTGATTGTACGCCTTATTGTTATGATACTCTCATAGTTGCTCATCATGGGATGAAACAATGCGATGTCACTGATTAGAGGAATGGACTTGGTCCTGATCTTGGAACAATGGGTTAATGACATATTAATCATGCTTTACACATAGGATTCACTGTACCCTGGGTCAGTTACCTCATGTCCCAATCTCTCCAATCCCTTCTCTAGCTCGTCTCATCTCACTGTTCGTATAATTGTAGCTCGTGTCCCGTGTAAAATAAAATTCGCATTTCATTTCGATGATAATTACATGTGTGTGTTTTATTGAATCAGTGTAGATTACATTTAACCCTTCTAGTGCCCACAGACACTTTAAGTGTGGTTACACAAGGGCATTATAGGTTGGAACCTGCTTTGGGGAGGACCCACTTGTGTAATCTTTTGTAATCTTCACTTATGATACAGCTCACACCCACCATTTCTTATCCTCAGCATAATTTTCAAACGATTTTCTTTCCCTACTACTATTCCTCTGAATAATAAGGTTCCTATGTACCATTACATAACCTTTTTCTCTACCACCCGAGGTTTTATTGATCATTTTCACACCATCATAATTATTCGTTCCTTCCAAACCATCTAATTACCTTAGAACCCCTTCAACATATGTCACATGTCCTAATTTCAACTTTTGATTCCAGGAAAAACCTTTAAAATTCGGTATTTTCCCTCGGGCCTAAACATCCATAGGCCTTGATATCGCGTACGCGATATCACGGCCGATGAGATATCGCGTACACGATGTATCATACACGATATCATGTCCCTCCAACCCTATAAATAGGTGACCCCCCTGCAACACTTAGCATCATTTCTTGCCATTCACGTGGGGGAGTTTTTCAAATTTTTCTCTACGACTTACAAGTGTAACACCTTTGCTTTTCAACCTCTATCTCGCTTGCTGGTACTCCAATTTTAATTCCGTTTGAACCTGCTTGAACCTAGAGTGTTCAGCTTAGTCATGGGGGAAGGAAACCTACTGAATAGCACCTAAGTTTTTTGGAATTTATGATCGCCCAAAGGACATTATCTAGGGTAATTAGCTATAACACTTAGAATAAAATGTGCCAAAAAATAATTTAATCCCTTTAGGTACACCAAGAAATTAAAATTGGAAACCACCTAAGTCATAGGACTCATTATTACAATCTTTTGGGAAATATCACATGGAGATAAAGTAAATTAATTAATTAAGGTAAGTAGTAAGGTATAACTTAACTTCAAAAACAACCTTACTAACGTTTGACTCCGTGTGATTGCAGATGGCCCCAAAATGTGGACAATAGGAAGGTCCTACTCAAGGTGGAAGCAAACGACCTAGGAGAGGTGGAAGAAAAGATCCTTTCAGAAAACATGCAGAATAGGAGGAATAATCATTCAGCATTCATCAAGAGGATCCTCCTACTGTATAGTCCAGGCAGGCAGAAGGAGGAGTTGCTACAGCGCCTGAATAGGGACAACATCTCATGTTGCCCCAAGATTGTGTTCAGGCCATCCATGAAAAGTCCACATTTACTATGGTGATTGTGGAAATGAACTTCAAATATTTTGTAGAGTTCACTCCTGAGGCTCTTAGGTATCACCTCAAAGGGTCTCCCTTATGGCCTACCCTCTCTGAAAGTGGTGCCTGGTACCTAGGAGAGACGTTCCAATTCTGGCACAATAGGGAGCAAGGCACCACTGCCAATATTTGTGGTTTGACAGTTGATTTCTCTGAGTAGGCCATTTCGGAAGTGTTAAACCTTTCAAATACAGGGCCCAAAGTTGCTCAGTTATCCACCCGTTTGGACCCCGATGTGTGACGGGATTGGTTGGAAAGGGCTTATGGAAGAGATAAAACATTTGGTGAGTTGACGACAGAAGAGAGGATTTACTTTAAAATTGGAACATATCACCTCTTCCCCACGAAGGGCTTAAAAAGAATAGCAACGTATGCAGTAAGAGGATGTGCAATGCTGATGGGAAAGGTTACCGCTAACTTGCCCCATCTATATTTAACAGAAATCCTAAGGCAATTCGAGGAACGGAAGATAGGGTAGCTTGCTTTACCTTTCCCTTGTCTTATCAGAAAGCTGTACCAATGTGCTGGTATTTGGGGGTACACCAATGATGTCCTCCAAAAAGCTCAGACTGCTTCACATGCCAAATTGTTAAAGTCACCAGTTCTAAGGAAAATCACTGGCGAGACGCTGGGACCAGAAAAAGAAGAAGAAGAACAGATGGCTGGACCAACTGCAACTCAACTTGCAAGACCCAACCAACCTCCAAGCACAGGACCCAGCGGACAATAGGAAGCAGGGCCTAGCACAAGCTAGGATCATCCATCACCATCGCAAGACTATAGACCGTCGATGAGCCTCTTCCACGTCATTGACGATGCCATTCAGCCTACTATTTCTTTGGATCGCACAAGGGGTAAAGTGTCTATTCACACAGGAGGAGGGGAAAGTAGATGGTCACAATAGATCTCAGAAAATGCGACATATTTCCAAGTGCAATTAGAGACTGGTGAAGGGGCCACTATGGTGGTCATGCAACACCAGGATGTCATGGGAGTTGTAGAAGTGACCACAGACCACATCAAAGAATCATTCAATGTACCTGTTGTGCCACCGACAGATCTCATAGGAGCACGGGATGTTGAAACATTGGCCAGAACCTCAATGACTCCTATGGAACATGAGGATGAACTTGATCAATTGCTCTAAACAGGGCAAGTGATGACATCCCTATTTGACATCCCTTAGGATGTTACGGAAATTCAGTCATACCTCATTTCCATGAAGGGGAAGATGGTCTTAATAGAAGTGAGGGTCGAGCATGCTGAAGCAGAGGTGTAGAAATTACAAGAGCAGCTTGTGGCCTTACAAGTAGCACAATGGGACCCTTTGCAATTTGTTCCCACAGACTAGCTAGATAATTTCAGAACTGAGCAACTAACCAAGCTAATAGTGGAGAATAAAAAGGTGGCTAATGAAAAAGAGAAGGTTGTTTGGGATGCCTCCGCAGCATAGGCACAAACTCATGCGCATCTTAAAGCACTCAACATCTTACAGGAAGAAAATAAACAGCTTGCTATTGACAACCTTCGGTTGACCACTGTGGAGAAGTAGAAGAATGTTCTCAAGGAATACTTTCATCAGTTGTGAGAACAATTCATCCAGGTCAAACAAGACATAAGTCATTTAGCCAAGGAGAATCGAACCCTCTCAATGGAGGAGGTATGCGCAATTCATCAAAAGATAACTATTGAAATAAGCATGTGGAAAAATGAGGCTAAATGACATGAGAAGCTGAAGGAGCACTTTCGAGATCAGGTGGGGATGTACAAACAGATCCTTGAGAAGAAGATCCATATGGCCAAGGCCCATATCAATGCTATCAGTGCTCAACACATTGACTGGTGGGCCATATTGGACACATATGCCTTTGCCCACTAAGAGGAAGTTAAGAGTCGAGACCTGCAGATTCAGGATTTGACAGAATACATGGAGTTGGAAAATTTGAGGTGTGCAACCTTGCCATGTTAATAGTAGGGTACCCGAGGATAGAGCTTGAGTAGCAGGTAGCAACCACCCACATCAAATAAGAAGCAAAATTTGTAGAATGCAAGAAGCTGTTGGAAAAACTAGAAGTTGCAAATTCTAAACTTGAGGTGGTAAAGGCAAGCTACCAAGGCCAAAAGGATGTCACAGTAGATTTGGCTTGATGGCTAGCAGATTTTCAAGAGTACAAAGATAAAGCCAGAGCCTATGAGGAGGAACGATGGATGTTCGTGGCTTGGTATGTCAAGGCCAATCAAATGTTTCCACAACTACCCTATCTGTGGGAAGTGCCGACTCCGTCAAACATTGGAACATTAGCATGGATGGCACAAGACCCTTAGACCGAAGAGGAGAAGCTCTAGGCCATACATCAATTCCATCAAGCCTCAAAACCTGGAGCACAAGACAAAGGGAAAGCACCAATGGAGGAGCCATTGCCACCTGGAACTACATGAGTTCCATCCATTTTTGTAAATGTAGAACATTCCTTGTGTTGTGTCTTCATTTTGTTTTCATTCCACATTGCAGCATAATCCCATTTTTCTCATCTAATAATCCCATACCTATCCACTGCGTAATCACTGTAGCTCGAGGACGAGTTTTCATTCAATCATGAGGGTATGATGAATCGTAATTTGGGGCTATTTATTTGTATGATGAATAGCGATATCACATACATGATATTGCGGCCTATCTCCTCATCTATAAATAAGAGGTAGACAGATGAGTTAGGCAATTAGGAAGTTAGTCAATTTTAGTTTAAGTGTTTTCAATTTCTTTCTCTCAACCCTTTTCCTCTCCGTGTATGCCCGCAGTGTGGTGAATGTAATTGTACGACATGCTTTATTTGAGTGTGACGTACTTGGACACACACATGACTGATAATAAAGATCGAGATTACTTCATCATTGCAGCATTCACTTAGTTTAATTAATTAATTATTTACTTAATTTTTATTTACTACTTTCCTAGTTAATCTCTCTCACCCTTCTCTCATGTTAAAACACAGAATGCGTATGACTTGATTACGAGCATTTAAGTGTGACTACTTGGTAACCCAGTAGCGTACCTAAGATCTGTGCTTGGCAATCCCATTGGTAGTCATGCACAAAGTCCAAGATGTGTACGAATAATCAAGGAACAGATGCTCATCGCACTTAGGCTAGTTTAGATTCTCTCACCCTCTCTCTCCTAGATTAGTGAATATTACTTTCCATTGCCTTCAGGAGTAGCGTTAGATTAGAAACCTCATCATACACCTCACTCTGGACTAAACCATACGTGAAAAATATAATACGAGTCCTAAGGCTAACTGTCTACGGAGTTCGACCGGATCGCACGTGTAACACTCGTATTCGTATGGTTGAGTGTAGGGGTACCTTACTACTCATCATTCATTAACATATAGGAGTGGAGGATCACATGGACAAAGTGTTCTAAGAGGGAGAAATCCTAATGCTCATGTGAGATCTCAAAGGAATTTATTTTTTCTCATTCATCAAGGTTAAATATGTCTAGATATTTCAAGTTTGATGACATAGATAAGGTTTGATTTTTAAGAGATTTTAAAAATGCAATCAAGATTGTCTTATGTTGAATTGAAAAAATTTAATAGTATGAATGGCTTACATGCATCTGAGTCATGGTTGAGGACTTTGAGTAAAAATTTTGAGTTAGAGAAGGTGCCTAATTATGTATAGATGTCAATTGCTGAATCCAAACTTTAAGATATGGATTCCATTTAGTGAGAAAGGAATCCTATGCATTCTTATGCAAAACAAAATCCAAGTGAAATAATGGCCAATCATGCAATATATGTTGATGAAAAAATATGAGCAATCCAAGGCAAGAGGCCATAATGAAGCAGAAGCATCCAAAGTAAGGTGAGAAGGATATGAGGGACTTCACCTTAAATTTTATTAATTATTCCATAATTCTAGAGAGAGTTAGAGTAAGTATGCATAGATAACTCGCTTCCTTGGAAGTTAGAAGATGCAATACTAGTAGGAGTTGGCATGTTATGAGCCTCAAACCTTAAATGAAGATTATGATTTAGCATTCAAGGTTGAGAATAAATTTAATGACTTTGGAGGCAAGGATAAGAGACTAGTAAATGGGAAGAATAAGGGGTGCAAATTTAATAAGGAATTCCAATTCAAATTAGAGGCTAAAGAAAACCATGAAGAGAAGAGATGTGAAAAATAGGAAGAAAAAGGTAATGCCAAGGAGAGTTCAAGGGAGGTAAGAATTTCAAGGATTGTAGTTCTTCGAAGATCTAATTCTTTAGCTATGGTAAGATGGGACACAAGAGATGGGAGTGTTCTCTTTAAATATCCATCAGAGGAAAGAAGGTCCAAACCATAGAAAGGAGGGATCATCTAATTAGGCTTTTCAAAGAGGTAATTCTAATGCTTGTAAGATAGAGGATGTTATCGAAATGAGTTTATTTAGAAGAAATTTAAATGTGTGGAATATTTCCCATAGGAAATTATTGTTTATGAGTAGGGAGTGGATTTATATTTGATTTCTCAAGAATAGGGATTGGATTTATATTTGATTTATAGGGGTTCTCAAGAGAATGTTATTTCTTCTAGGATAGTTCCTAGCTAGATTAGTTTTAGTGACTTACCCTTATTTGAGATCATATAAGGTACATTAACAATTGAGCATGTTGTATATGATATCTTGCTAATTGATTATGTTGATGTGATATCACGAAGACCTTATTATTTTGACAATGGGGCCAACCTTGATGGTGTCAAAAATGTATGGTTAATGGCTAGAGAAGATGGAACCCATGAATTGATTTCTATCTCAATTGAGAAATTAAGAAATTAGTTCTTAATGATGCATCTTTGATTTTATTGGGTGAGAGAAAATGCATCAAAGAACATGATGAGACAAACATTGGTTTGGTTGTGATATCCAAAATTGCATTATCCATGATTTGATCAATGAAAACCTCTAGTAATGATTGAAGGATTCATTAAACAATTTCCTAATGTCTTTAAGGGGAAGTTAGATGGATTGTCATTTATGAGGAATGTTTAATACCAAATTGATTTCATTTTGCATGCTACCATTCTAATGAGAGATCATATACTATATGACATCAAATCAAAGAAAAGAATTGTAAAGACAAGAATAGTAGCTACTTGCAAATGGCTTTGTGAAAGAATGGAGGATATGCATTAACTTAAGGATAGTGAATAGGATTATTGTAAGGTATCACTTCTTTATTCTAAGAATGGATGATATTCTTAACTTTTTAACACATGTTGTAATGTTTAGAAAATTTGATTTGAAGAATGGGTATCTTCAAATTATAATTAAACTAGGTGATGTGTGAAAGACTACTTTTAAGACTCTAAATGGGTTGGTTGAATGACTTGTAATTTCATTTTTTTTGACAAATGCCCATGTCACATTCATGCAATTGATTAGAAAATGTTAGCTTATTTTCTTTGATGACATCCTTCTTCATAGCTTAAGTAAGGAGAAACATGTTGGTCATTTGAGGCTTGTATGCCACAAGTTGGATAACATTCAACTTGTGATTTATAATAATAAGTGCAATGTTTTGTAAGGAAAGATCATATACTTGAGACATCTGATTTTTAAAAATCAAGTGAAGATGGAGGTAGCCAAAGTGAAGGTCATAAAGGTGTGGCCACATTCAAAGGATGTTGGGGAGGCACTTTCTTTTCTTGGGTTGAAAATATTTTATAGGAGGCTCATTAGAAACTTTAGTGATATTTTATGGCTAATGTTTTTTCTCTTGAAGAAGAATCACTCCTTTAGGTGGGATGATGAGATGCAAGGGATTTTTGATTTATTGAAAGAAAAGATTACAAGTGAACTAGTGCTTGCAATTATAAATTTTAACAAACTCTTTCAAGTGGAGGTTGATGCTAGTGAGGTAGTAGTTGGAGGAATCTTATCACAAAAAGGAAGACCTAGTTCATTTTCTTAGAGAAGCTCAATAAATCAAGGAAAAATTTCAATTTTCATCTATTAGAATGAGTTATATGCAATCCTTCAAACCATTAAGCATTGGAGCCATTACTTGTTGCACAAAGAATTTTTGTTGATGACTAATCACAAGGCACTTCAAATTTTAAATTATCATAAGAAGTTAAGTGGTAAATACATAAAGTGGATGGAATAATTATAATATATTAAAATAAAAAAGTGGAAACAGTAATGTTGTGGTTGATGCATTGTTAAAAGTGCAGGTTGTGAATTTCAATTTACCACAAGTGGAAGGTATGAGTGATTTTGTTCACTTGTATGCTAATGATTGTGATTTCAGGTAGGTTTGAAAAAAATTTGAATGAGCCTTTAATTAGAAGAGTTTATCAATGAATGAATTATCACATCCAAAATTGTATTCTCTTTAAGAATGGAAACGTGTGTGTTTCCAAATGTAATTTTATGTCTAAGATTATTTTGAAAAAGCATTATGGAGGTATGGTACCACCAATGCTAGTCCTAAGCCCATATATGAAAGAAGGAGGTTTAGCATTAGGTTGGCAATTGGCTATAAAACTTTGACAAATATCATGAATAAGTTTCTTGTTTAGACTTTGAAGATGCTAGGGCATTTCCTAGATGTGATGCATAACAGTGACACGATCAAAGATGATTTGAAGAAATTGTAAATAAACAAAGATCTAGCTCTTGATATAGATGAATGGTGAAAAGGAACTCATGTAGTTGACCTCAATTATTTATAACAAGGCTAGGATTATGATGATGATTATGGAGGTATGAGAAGCCATATGGACCCTTGAGCTTGTTGGGAGAAGCATTTTTTGGCTACATATGTCTACCCAAATTTTTATATTTGTGAACCAATGCTTAACATATCAAAAAATCAAAGAGGAAAAGGGAATATAGGATTATTATTTGCCATTTCCTATTCCTAGGTTATCATGGGAGAGTATGTCATTGAATTTTATAAGGAAAATTTATAAAAATAGAAATGGAAATGATCCAATTTTTGTTGTGATGGATTAATTTGCCAATATGAAAAATTTTTTTTCTTGCAAAAAAATCACGTGATGCATCTCATGTGGCTAATTTGTATCTCCATCATGTTGTTAGATTGCATGGTATTCCATTAAGGATTATGAGTGATTGGAATTCAAAATTCACGAACCATTTTTGGAGAACTTTGTGGAATATTTTGGAATAAAGAAGGGCGTAGTTTATGTGAGATCACACTAATAAAGTGTGGTTATCTAGTTTTTGATGTTTTTCTCTAATGACGAGGTGCCATAACCTATAATTCCCTCACACTAAGAATTACTTTGTCTTGCACTTTTATCTTTTAGCAAATTATGGGAGGCTATGACTCAGCAAATCATGGGCAAGAAGGGGTTGCAAACAGTTATAATCCATAGCAATTGGTAGTAGATGGTATGACAATTTTTTAAAAGTAAAATCACATTGAAGAGAATGGATATTTAAAGATAAGCTATAAAGAAGGAAAGATGACTTAATTAGGGATTCTTTTGACCAGTGTGTTGAGTGCTATTAGATGTTGTAAAGATGCTTGAATCTCTTGTAAGTTTCTTGGATATCTTGCATTTATTTTTGGGCAAGTAGTATTTGATTTCTAAAATAAATGTAAGGTTGTAAGGGATGTAGAGCCTCGTACTCTACAACTATCATTGAGTGTTTGAGTTTTAAGTGTTTGGAAGCCCTAATACTTCCTAGATCTTTATGGCTTGTATGTTCATGAGCCCTTTTACATTGTATTTTAATGTATTTTTCATTCATGGACATGTTATAGAGATATTTTTAGTGGTGCTTTCTTTTATATACATTTGATTATGAATTTGATTTAAATTAGGAATTTTCATGCATGGTTTTTTAGTTTAATTATTCAAGAATAATTTATTAGGTCCATACCTATACTAAGGACTAATATAGAACTAGTACTATCCAAAGGCTACCACTAATACTACTACTTCAAGATTGGTATCACTAGATCAAAATAGATATTAGCAAGTTAGGATTGATATTAATAATGAAATAGCCTAGCACAAATCCTATAGTAACACTAATATTGAGAAATATTAAATTGTCAAACTATTATTATGTGTTACTTTCAACATGACCTCTAAAACATTATGTAAGTTACATGAAGAAAGTACAAAGTATCAAAGATCTTATGGAGAAGCATTAAATTTATTTAGAAAACATTAAATTATTACAAAAATATTTTAGAAATTACAAAATCATAGAATCATGTAAAAGATCATGTTTGTAACATAAAAAACATGTTTGTTTCCAAAATATTTTGATTGCATGGTTTGTGTGGTATTTGCTCAGAATAATACCTCTAGATTAGATGATGAGGGGTATTGGTGCTCGGCTTTAAACATAAGAATTTCAAATCTAGATCTATGTAAGCTAACCAACTAGGTTATGGCTTGAACTGAAAAAAATTCTTTTCCTTATCTTTTTTGTGACTCTTTCCTAAAATCATAAGGATTTTTACTAGATGGGCTCTTAATGGATCGATAACTGATCATGGTTATGTATGAAAAGAAGAGCTATAGGAATTTTGAAATTATAAATCCAAATGATCATAATTAGTGGTTAATATTAATTAATGAATGAATGGATCAATTTAATTCTAGGTTTATCCATAACAAGTTCCTTGATCTCCAAGTTTTACTTTTTACATTAATGGATTGAATTGAATCAAATTAAGGGTTAAGATTTGAATTTACCTCAATTCTAATTTAATTAATCATATGTAAGTTTTAAAACCTTTATAATAAATAAACTAACGTATAACCAATAGCATATATTAGAAAAATTATAGAGGAATATACTAATATCTTAAGTATTATTCGAACTAGCAACCTCTTAACTAACAAAATAATGAGCTAACCACTTGAGTCACCTATGACTAGTAGATATTAAAATTTAATCATTATGATATTCATATTGTAACCAACACAATAATTTAGAGTAATTATGAAGAAATATTATCATGTCTTAAGTGTGACTTGAATCGATAATCTCTTACTTGTAAATCCTTGGTATGACTGGTAATCTCTTACCTATAATTCCTAATTAAATAATGAACTTATCTGTTGCCTTGATTTTGTATTATGATGCTATTTAGTCACTACAAAGTTTCTTTATTTGAATTAGGCTAATTAAATTTTAAAGGATTTTTAAAATTTTTATGCATTTTCTTAAAATATTTGAAGGTAACTTCAACCAACAACAAGTGCAAAGATATTTTGCATAAAGAAAAAATGAGTTTTTGATGGGTTGGCCAACCCTTTGGGGTCTTATTTCTTGGATAATCCTACTTAAATGATTACTAGCCTCACATTTCTTGGGCATTAGATGGGAATTGTGGTGTAGCTAGACCACCTTTCACACTAAGAAAGATATTGTGACATGTAAATGACTCCACTCTAGATTGGCAAGATGCTCAACTTATAGGTCTTCAATTGGGTGATGCCATCCTTAGATCATAACATTAGTGCTTTAGGATATCTCTAATTTTCCATGATAACTTCCTCCTAATTATAATAACCCATGCCATCCTTAGCTGCTTTGATTATTCTATCTACTACTTGATGTCTACCTACTGATGATAGTATTTTTACTTTGTTAGTTAATGAGAAATAAAAATTCCTAATGTCTAAGAATATAGCCTACAAGCATTATAAGAGCCCATATCATAATTTGTGAACTAAACTAGCAAGACTCTTAGGTAGTTAATCGTGTAAACACTAGTGTTACCTTTCCCAACTATACTTGCAGTGACCTTTAGTACATAAGGTTAAGTATAGTTGAAACACATGATAACTGTTGTTATGATGACCATTAATAAAAAATATTAAAATATCAAAACTA
>MNCI01000991.1:0-42762 GCA_015680685.1 Gnetum montanum
GAGGAGCTAGAATGAGGGACCTGGGTGGTAGAGGATTTAAGTTTGAAGAGAACATTAGAGGTCTTGTGGGGAGTGGCTGCAAATTTAAATGTTTTCGGGGGGACTTGAGTTTCATCTATAGGGGAAGAACGGTGTTGTGAAGCGTTGTTTGTTTTTGTCTTTCTAGCTAAGGAAGGGCAGGCAGAGATGTGGTGATCAGCTCGATGACAATAACTACAGGAGTTTGGAAGGTAAAAATAATCAACTTTTTGTGTGAACAATTTTCCTCTAGCCGCTAATGTTAGAGAAGTTTTCTTGTGAGAGATGTCTAGTTCTATACAATAGCGACGAAACTGAAATCCATTAACCTCTACTCCGTGATCAGAGATAATGTGACCGAGGGTACTGACAATGTCTCTCTCAAAGGTGGAAAAAATAAGAGGAAGATTAGGTAACTCTACGTAACAGGGGATAGTTTTATAGGCTGGGTCAGTGACATCAAAGTCAAATTTCCATGAACGGACGACCAGGGTGGCATTTCGTGCTGGGAAAAAATAGGCTGAAAGGGCTTTCTGGACATGAGAAGCATCAGAGAGTTCTGCGAGCACAAAGTTTCGGGCATAATATCGGGCATAGGAAACGGTTATGCCATGAGATTGGAAAATAGATTTGATGTACAAATTGAGATTTACTGATCGGGGAATAAAACCCATAATCTGAATAAAAATGAACCGAGATGCAAAACCTTCAGCTACATTATCAAAAAGATCATCCGGAAGAAAAAAATCAACATTAGTGGAGTTGGGAGAACTTCTCTGCTGAGAAGAACCAGACGGGCCGTGAGACGCATCCATGACTATATTGTAGCAGAGATCTTCTCTGCCCACAGCGCAGCCCTACGGTGAACCCGTTGAAGCCAAACCACCTCAGGGGATTCTGAAAAAACAGGGTTGTCTATAAAAAACAACGCGAATTTGTGCGAGCGGCGAAGGCGGCAGCAGCAGCGGAAGCAGGGCGTGAGACTGGAGGCGGCGATCGAGGAGGGCAGAAGCAGACGCGGGCGGCGGGCGAACAGAGGGAGGCGTGGGCTGTGGTGGTGGCCAGACGAAGTTTTGGAACTGCGGCCAGGCACCCTGACCCTGAGGCCAGGCGAAACCCTGATCCGAATCAGGTGCGGATCCTTGCCAGAAACCCTCGTCGGTGGAGCGCGCAGGGCCAGGGCGTAAAAAATAGATTGGCCACTGCGACCGCGACTGGGAGCAGATCGGCCACCGCGACCACGACTGCAGAGATTTTCTTAAAGATTTCGATAATAATTAATTTAGTGAATCCGGAACTCTGGGTTAGTCATGCAACGTCTCTGTTGGCAAAATCCCTGACCGCGAGGCAAATGAGACTTCGGGTAGCTTTCACAGCAGCGCCCTCGTACGGATAGCCAAGTGCCTGCAACGTTGCCGGCCTCAGGAGCGACGCCGTCAGCACCTTCAAACCATTGCAATCGTTGTCGTTCTCGTTTAACTGCGCCGTACGCAGCTCTCTAGGCAACCAAATTTGATGACCCCTCTTTCCACCTCCACAAATATGTGATCGCAGCCACCGGGCCTGGAAACGAAATAGGCTCTGTTTTGTTTCGATAATGAAAAGAATTTACAAAGATTTACCAGCATTTGGAATTTTGGTGCGCTATTTTGCGATAATGAAAAGAATTTCAAACGATTACAAACCTCAGTTCAACTTGTAAGTCTTCACTTTAACGAGATGACAAATAAAGCTGAGCTGTGGAAACATTTGCAAAAATACGCGGAAACTTTAAAATACGCGTATAGAGCCTTTCTCGAATGCTAATGACTAATGAACCTTCCAAAGCTGACCTGTGGAAACATTTGCGAAAATACGCGGAAATTTTAAAATACGCGTCTACAGCCTTTCTGCCATGCTAATGAAGCTTCCAACAAACCGGCAGAAAATGAGGCATGCATATTATCGCTCCTTGACTTTAAAATATGCGGATACAGCCTTTCTGCCATTGTAATGACTAATGAAGCTTCACGGTAATGACTAATGAAGCTTCAAAGAAACGGCAGGAAACGAGACATGACCAGACTACCACTTAACCTATAAAGAAACCATGCTTACCTGCATATCAAACATAAACGCCATTGTAACGAGCATCTGCAATACAGTCTGAAGCAATGGCTACATTTGTTAATGATGCTGTAATAACGATTCGCATATTTGCAGAGCGCTGTGGATTCACAAGAAGAAAAATGGATCGAGACTTATATACAGCGTCTGCGGAATGTGATGCCCAGTTCCTGTGCGACAGAATCCATGAATCACCAACTGACGTTCTGCAGAGGACTCCTATCAGAGATACGCTTCTTCACATCTCTGCAGGAGTAGGAGACTTAACTACCGTGAAGGCTATAATACATCTCCACTCGCAGAGTCCGCTGTGCATTAGAATGTGGCCGCTGATTACGTTGAAAAACTGCAGCGGTAATACTGCACTCCATGAAGCTGCCTANCAGGCAGCTTCATGGAGTGCAGTATTACCGCTGCAGTTTTTCAACGTAATCAGCGGCCACATTCTAATGCACAGCGGACTCTGCGAGTGGAGATGTATTATAGCCTTCACGGTAGTTAAGTCTCCTACTCCTGCAGAGATGTGAAGAAGCGTATCTCTGNTACCAGTGGTTGAAGCGATTCTTTCGTGCCAGTTTGCCTCTAATCGTCTAGCTCGTTCCCGCAACGATGGCCAAAACTGTTTCCATGTTGCTGCTTACAGAGGGCACCTCGGTGAGCTTTTTGTTTGTAGTTTATACACTGAAGTCTAATTTCAATCAATTACCAAATTAATTTTTGTTAAGCTGCACTTTTCCTCGAAATACAGGGTAGATTGAAGACAGAGCTCTGTTTAGTTACTTACCGGCTGTAATTCATTTCCTGTTTTTTTTTGTTCATATAAATTTAAATTATCTGTCAAAACTCTAATAGCGTGGACAAAAGGTTAATGCCAAAATAATTGATGTGCACTTTGCAGTGGTTTTGATTCGCTTGGTAGAGCATTGTAAAAGCATGTTAAAACATTTGGACAAGGCAGATGAAAGAGGTGCTACGGCTCTACATTACGCGGTGGATGGGGAACAAAATGAAGTGGTTCAGTACCTGGCGCGTTGCAGATCCAAACTGTGTTACAAATTCGACAAATTCGGAAGATACCCAATACACATCGCTGCAACGAGGGGGAATATCCATGCCTTAACAGCCATTGCGTGGGAGAGACCTGATTGCATTCTGATGCCATGTAAGCAGGGAAAAAACATTCTGCACTACGCTACTGAAAATGAGCACCAGTCGCTGCTGCTATGGCTGTCTCAGCAAAGGCATTACAGACTCCGCGGCGACGAGATCGACAAGAAAGGCAACCAACCACTGCACCTGGCCGCAAAGCTTTGTGCAGATGATTCCGTAAGTTAAAATTTTCAGAAATTCAGTAAGAATTCATTATTGAATTAATACAGTGAAAAAGAATGAGGGATAGCTGCTTTGGTTTGGAATTTGGATGAAGGGTAGTGTTTATTAAGCATCACGTGGCTTGGCTTGCAGACCCTGAGAGCGTTGATGGAAGGGTTCGCTAGAGTGCAGCCTAACGCCAGAAACAGGGACGGCTTCACGCCACTGGATATGGTGTATTGCAGCAGCAAATCCAGGGAATGCAAAAGACGGGTGAAAAGATGTCTGGAAAGCGTTGGAGCATTTGGAAACTACAGTGATACAGAGGAAGCGGAAGAACCGGAAAGCAAGAGCCAACGCAACAGCAGAATCATGGACATCAATGCACTTGTGGCCGCTCTCATTGCTAGTGTTGCAGCGTCAGGGCAACTGCAATTCGTTTCCAGTTTTTCTTCATCGTGAGCGTTTTAGAATCTTTTAAGATCCGTTTGCCAGATTTTGAAAAGTGTTTTTCGAAGGAGTTTCATTATAATTTTTATAATTACTCAATTTACTAGATGATAGAAATGTAAATTTTATGAGTTTTAAAAACATGAGTTTTAGAACTGTAATATCCACCACAGGAGTTGAAAACATGTAGATCAATATATTCATTCTTTACCGCAAAGTTTGAATCATGTATCCGTTTTACTCTCAAATTAGATGTTTTTCAATCAACTCTTAGATTGCAATGCGTAAAATAGAAAAATACTCAGATTTATATTTCTTCTTTTTAGTCAGATATTATCTTTCTTTCCTACCAGACCACCAGGTCTAAGGATTTCGTAATTTTTGGATATCGTACTTTTTAAACTAAAGGAATCACGATTACCATAAATGTCTTGTAAAAGTTCTCGTTACTATATATAAGCTCCGACACCCGTTTGCTGTCATGATTACTGGAATGACCACGACGAAACTCACAACCCCTATGATAAAAACTATTTGTACATTAAAAAGTTCTGTACCTTATTCAGTTTTCTCAAATATAGTATGAAAAGTGCATAACAGACCTGCTGCTTTCACGTTGCAGGACTAGTGATTCAGACTATTATTATGACTGGAGAGTCGAGGCATTGTATCTGACATCGAACTTGGTGGCTTTTATGTCTGCGGGAACAGTGTTGTTAGTGTGGTTGCTGTTGGAGGTATCGTGGAACAAGGCCGATAGACCGTGGCTCAAAACTTCCATGACTGTGCTTGCAGTTTCGTTGGTAGCCGAGGGGATCGCAGTGTGTGGGGCCAGCCAGATGGCATCACCGGTCTTTGCGACGTTGTACGCCCCAGTGGTAGTGGTGGTGACACTAGTGTGGATAATGCTGGGCATGTGGCTGTGGTGTAGTCGAGCCAAGTACCATCGGAAGGCTCAGCTTAAGCGTCTTCTTCGACGAGCTTCTTGTCAGTTATTGGCTGGCTTTGTCGTTGTTGGCTTAATCGCATTTGCAATATACCTCTGCTCTTTCGGCTCTTTTATTTGGTCTATTTGGTAAAGGCTTGCCATTATAAATTGTATCAATAGCTTAACGATTACTAGCTACATAGCTTTGTAATGGTTACCTTAGTTGCAACTCCAATCTGGCTACGCTCTTGTGTAGCCTAGAGAAATTCATGTTTGGTCCTTCGTAATGTTGTTTGTGAGCTTTGGAAATATCTATGAATGTGTTACCTGGTAGGATTAACACATTTATAAACATAGATGTAAATAAATTGAAAACTTTGCATAAAAAAAATGCTCTAATAGTAAAGAGAGGAGCTTATAAAGAATATGTTATGAATTAAAGTTACAAAATTTCATTTTATCTAAAAAAAAATGCTCTAATAGTAAAGAGAGGAGCTTATAAAGAATATGTTATGAATTAAAGTTACAAAATTTCATTTTATCTGTTAGTGATGAACAATGATTACTCTTTACACCCAACCATATGAATCACTAATGTGTACCCACAATCCAGCTGAATTCTATGGACTCTATTTACCTAAGTGGTTGATATCATTAGATGGTAAAAGGTGTGATTTGTTAATCATTATCTTGCCAATCAATACTTGTGATAATATGTTCGTATGGTTAAGTGTGATTGAGGTTTAAGATATTTATTTTGATAATTTTTTTGACTTTCTAAGAGTGCAAAATTATTAAATAAATGAAAGTTTAATATTTAAATTAATGAATTAATTAACTAAACTATCCTAAACATGGAGCATCCATTGCCACATTTTGTACACATCCTAAATGTATATTAACATTGCTAGGTTACCAAGTGTCTATGTTGGGCATATCAAGTATCCACTGCTAGGATTACCAAGTATTAACATATTATGCTCAAAGTGGTCATACTCATGTTAATTATGAATTATCATATTAAATGTTTAATAACAAGTAAATCACACATTCAAAGTAAATTGTTAGAAAGTAAAGGTAAACTAATCCAAGTGCTACGATGAATGGAAGAAATCTTGATTTTATTGTCATTCATGTAACTATCTCCAGGTACATGTTGCACTCAAATAAAATGACACATAATTACTTTAATCTACATTGCAGAAACTCACATGGAAAAGCTTACTAACTTCTATGAAAATAAATTGCAAGAGGTTTGGCTAGGGAAATCGAATGATGTCATAAATGCGATGGGTGTGCACATTTATATAGGCAATGATTGTATCAACATCAATGCACATGCATCAACACATGCTGGGATGTGTCAACAAGGCTACATTAATGGCCATGCATCCATGCAATCACCTTATTCACACTTTATCATAACCCCACAACAAAATCAAAACTCGATCTTGAGGAAACAAAAATGGAACAAAGTCTCTTAAAAATTTTGGAAAAGTATGAAATTTTATTAATTGACTAACTAATTAAGTAACTCTGAGTACCGCATTTACAAAAGGATTGTATAGTTTACAAAAATAATGTTAGATTTATTATTACAAAAATTGGTAGTTGCCAAGTCGAATGATGGTGTGAGAGATGAAGTTTTCATAGTATGCCTACAGATGGAGGCTCCTGTGGCACAAAGGATCATTCATCACATCCCATCTCTCTTAAAGATTGAGGTTGTCCTACTACTTTTGCTGTTGCTACCAAAAATTGGAAGGTATCTAGAAGTACCTTCATTTTCTCTTCTTTGCTACGTGGGTCATGGATACTCTAGGTTGCTTCACCTAGATGTGTTGTTGCTAGAATATCCCATGGGAATGGTAGTGTTGGGGAACATCTTCTTTGCATTGGCAAACTAGGCTAGGAGTAATTTCATCCTCAATTATGTTTATCGCTAGGAGTAATTAAGGCCTAACAACATTAATTATCATATGGCTTACTTTGGACTAAACCATATGTGACAAAGCTACCACTAGTGATGAGTGGCAGGTATCCCTACACTCAACCATATGAATACGAGCGTCACACGCACGATCCAGTCGAACTCCGTAGACTAAATGCCTACACGCCGCTTGAAACACTTGGGGTTAATTAATCGTTGTCTTCCCATACTTACTTGTATTTGTCACAGTGTATGGTTAAGCAAGTCTGAGGTATATGATTTTTATAGTCTTTTCTATTTTTATGTCTTCTATGCTACGAGAGAAGGGTTGAGAAACTAAGTTCTAACTCTAACTAATGCACTAAGTCTAATTTACCTAGCATTAGCATCCTTTCCCACTTACCGTATACACCCTGAACTATGCAACTGTGGCTACCAAACGCTAATCATTACTAGGATCACCACACGTAACGCATGTGCTCGAAGTGGTCGTACTGAGGCACTTAACTAACCTAAACGTGATAAGCATTCGTTCCTTGGCTAACCGTACACATCCTTGAATGCTTATAACCAAGTCGTACTTATCCCGTGTTCTAGGAGATAAGGGTGAGAGAGACTAACCGCGATGAGTAACTGATTCCTTGACTAACTGTACACATTCGTAAATGCTCGTAATCAAGTCGTACTCATACCGCACTATTGCAGATAATAAATAACATGTAATAAACCTATTCCATGTACTGCAAGGTTTATCCACAAAGCTTGTTTTTATTGCCGTACACAACTTGCGTTCAGGTACAAAGCTACTCGAATAAAGATCTGTTCACTTGGGGACTCCTACTGTGGGCACATGAAAAATAATCTATCTCTAGGGTGATCAATCCGCCAGAGTTTCCCTACTTTAGGCCTAGGATGATGAATAAGGGGAGTGTTGCCTCTTATTTATAGATATGGCGACGGACCGCGATATTGTGTACGTGATATCGTAGGGGATGCAATATCACGTACGTGATGATATCGCGGCTCATGCGATATTGCGTCCCATCATACCCCCATGACTAAATGAAAACTCGTCCTCAAGTTCATTACAATAATATTAGGTAGGTATGCGATTATTGAGGGAATGGAACTAATGGGATGACATGTGAATGGATCATTATTATAAGACTTGACAAAATTGGTGTTCATGACAACAAGGGTGAACACCTTATTACATTGACATCAGGCCACATTTGGCAGCTTGAGAGAAAAGAGAAGAGAAGAGAGAAGAGGAGAGAAGAAGAGAGAAGAAGTCTTGCTGTTGCCAATGCCTAGATTGCACCTTTCGTTGTCCATCCGTAAGCGTATCATCGATCTTTCTCCTTGCATAGCTACTTTCAGCACCACTCCATTCCAAGTGCTCCTTCCAAATCCGGTCTGTTATTGCATGATCACCATCTGCACACACAACATAGTCGTAGATTAGCAAGGGTAATTGAATTTCAATGTGGGTAATACCTTGCTTCGGTGTAAGTCCATTGGCTAGGTTGTGGTATGGCTGATTACGGATCTAGGAATATATAAATGATGACTATCGAAGGTGTAGTGGTTAGGAAGAAAACCAAAAAATTTGAGGCTAGAAGAAAATCGAAAAAAAGTCGACCCCGTACTGCCATGACTAATTGCGAACATCCGGTAGCAATAGAATGGAGAAAGAATAAGAAAAAGAAGATGGATAAAAAGAGACAACTAGGACATCGATAAAATAGATGCCAAGATGGAAATGAACAAAATAAAATGAATTGCAAAATGTTAAGGAAAAGAATTCAGCTGATGCACCAAATAGGAATGCCAATGGGTCCTCCCCAAAGCAGGCTCATGCCCATAATGCCCTGACAATCCCTCATTCAAAGAGTCTGTAAGCTCCGGGAATGTCCTTTGGAAGAGGAGTTAAAGTCTTAACCATGAGAATTTACCAGAAAGAAAAAAATGCATCTACCAAAATATACACTAATGATACAGCTGACAATGAGGTGAACAATGGAGAGAAAGATGGAGAGAAGAGGATGGAATGGAATCCCAAGAACAAGGTGGTGTATAGCCCCTTGTGTGTTTTATGATTAATGTGACTTGGCAAATATCATTCCAAATCTGGCCTCAAACCAACCATATCCAGTGACTTCACATTAATACACTTGGCCCAACCATCCACTGGAGTGACAAGAATGCTTTCTCCAAGAGCCACCACCATTCTGATGAAACAAAGGAGAGAATGGAAAGCGAGAAGGGCCTTAGTTAGAGGGAACACTTTTGGTTCCATAACTAGTGCTGGTAGCCTAAATTTATTTCTTCTAAGGGATGTGCTTTGAATTCTCACTCTTTTTTTTCTCTTTTTTTTTCTTTTTTCTCTCTTTTTTATTTTTGTATTTTGTGTTTTTGCGCGTGAGAACCACACCATGCAAAGACTTCTTATTTTTATTGTCTCAGCTTCTGAGAATTGGGTAACATCAGAATGGCAAGAAAACTCAAGAAGAAAACATCCAAGTACCCAAGTGAATGGCCAACACAAATGCATCAAGTTCTCTTGAAGTCACACCCTTTTCAAACCTTGAGTCCTTCCTTAGTTTAAGAAGTACCCAGTCACTGGTTCATTAAAGTTCTTAATTAGAGAGGGGACTATACATTTCCAAGCCAAGAGAGACCATAGACTTTGGTGGATTGATGGATGAAGTGGATTCATTTCCTACCATATCAAAAGAAGATACCTTAGTATCAACATTGTAACTTTAAGGTAAAAACCAAACATTGGCAATCAATGAAAAACAGTCCATACCATCGGAAAGAACACTTATTGGGTGACGAACTTACAAAGTGGATCACACACACACACACACACACACACAAAAAAGTATAACGATGTTGTAAAATAAAAACAAGAAAGGTTAAAGAAAGTTGCAAAACAAAAACATGTAAAAAAAAATGTAGAAAACAAAAACTTGTAAAACAAAAATGTGAAAAAAAAAATTAAAAAGAACTGAGGGCCTCCAAGGATCAACATAGGTGGCCATCTTCGCCATGACTGAATTGTAAGGGACAGATCCGAAATAAAGAGTGAGGTTGTCCACTGGTGGAGGTGTAATTTGTATTGGCAATTTTTGGCTCACAGAAAGGTTTTGTTTATTGTACATTAACCAATAACCTTTTATCTAGGCTATTAGGTTTATAGATCATCATGGCTCCAGAGGGGAAGGTTGTATGAATAATATAAGGTCCTTCCCACAAGGTTTGAAACTTTGTACGTTGTGGTACATGTGTGGGATTCTAGTAGAGGACCTTGTCTACTGGTTGGTATCTAAACCTTCAGATCCTTAAGTCATGACGCTGTTTATTATGTGCCTTGTTCAACTCATTTAACGATAGTGAAACCAATCTGTTCTTGTCCAACACGTTTAGAGTTGGTAATCATTGTTTTTGTGCTAGGTCGAGATCCAAGTGAAGTTTGCAAGCCATGGATAGTGTACTGAGCTCATTTTGTATGGGGAGTTTTGGTAGTTTCCCGTACACCAGCTCATAGGGGGAATATCTTGTAGGGAGCTTCTAGGTGGAGCGATATGCCCAAAGAGCGTCGTTCAGTTTCGTGCTCCAGTCTCATCTAAATTTGCTAATCATTCGTTTTAATATTCTTGTAATCTCCCTATTAGTAACCTTGGCTTGACCATTAGCTTGGGGGTGGTACGATTTAGTATGCTCAACCCCTAAGCGTTGCATTAGTTTACGAAAGGTTGCACCCATAAAATGTGTTCCATTATAAGAAATGAGTGCACGCGACACACTAAACCTATTAACGTTTTTTGTTGTACAAACCGTGCAGCTATAGATGATGTGCAGTCAGTTACTACGACTACTTCTACCGATTTGGTTAAGTAATCAACAGCAACGATGATATATGCTTTCCCGTTGGACATTGGTGTAATTGGCCCCATAAAATCTATCCCCCAGATATCAAAGGGTTCTAGAGGTTGAATCCATTGTTGTGGACCCTCCATTCTAGCTGTCATTTCACCATCTCGTTGACACTATTCATAGGATTGGGCAAAATGATGGGCGTCTTGGAATAGAGTTGGCCAATAATATCCTGCAAGCAAGACCTTGGTAGCCGTTCGCCTCTTGGCATAATGACCCCCACAGGTGCCCTCGTGAGCATCCTGGAGAACTTTTAGTTGATCTTTATCGGGTACACACCATTGAACCAAGCCATCAGGATAAAATTTATAGAGTTGTCCTTTAATTTCCATGAAGTACTTGGTTTTGTGAAGAAACTGTTGTTTCTTCCTAAAGTCCAACCCCTGTGGTGTTTGTTGGGAAATGAGATAGTTAAGAATGCCACTATACCAATTTATTTCTGTGGGTTGATCATTTATCACACTGGCAAAGAGGGTTTCATTAGGAAAATGGTCAAATACAGTATATTCGTCCTCTTTGTTGTCCCAATGCAACCGAGATAAGTGATCCGTGACTACATTTTCGATGCCTTTGCAATCTATGATTGTCAAATCGAACTCCTGAAGAATTACCAACCAATGTATGATACGTGGGTTGACCGTTGGTTTGTTCATAAGGAACCTAATTGCACTATGATCCGTATGGATATATACTTTGTAGCCCAATACATAATGCCTAAATTTTTCTAATGCAAACACTACAACCATTAATTCCTTTTCGGTAGTCATGTAGTTGAGTTGTGCACCGGTGATACTCTTACTAGCATAGTGAATGTAATAAGGTCATTTTTGTTCATCTAATTGTGTTAGTATGGCTCCTAAAGCATAATTGGATGTATTGGTCATGATGTGGAATGGCCTAGACCAGTCAGGGGCTTGTAAAATGGGAGTTTCTACAAGCCTCTGTTTAAGAGTTTGTAATGCTCATTCACATTCCCTGGTCCATTCAAATGGTGCATCTTTTTTTGTTAATTCCACCATTGGCTTGGCAATTTTAGAAAAGTTCTCGATAAATCTCCTTTAGTAGCTAGTGTGGCCAAGGAATGACCGAACATCTTTGCTAGTTCTGGTTGTCTGGTAATTCCTTGGATGACTTTAATTTTTTCCAGATCCACTTTGATTCCTGATTCTGAAATTTTGTGTCCCAGTACTATGCCCTCTTGAACCATCAAATGGATCTTATGCCAGTTGAGCTTCAGGTTGGTTTCAACACATCGTTTCAATACCTACTCCAACCGGTTGAGGGCTTGATCAAAGCTCGTCCCGTAAGTGGAGAAGTTGTCCATAAAGACTTCTACTCCATTACCTATTTGCTGCTGAAAGATGCTTAGAACTAATCGTTGGAAGGTGGTGGGATCATAGCATAAGCCAAAAGGCATTTGTTTATATGCAAACGTTTCCCAAGGGCTGGTGAACGTTGTTTTGGCTTGGTCTTCTGGTGCGATTCGTATTTGGTTGTACCCACTGTACCCATCCAGGAAATTATAGTAGTGATGCCCTGCTATCGTGTCTAAGACTTGGTCAACAAATGGCAGAGGAAAATGATCTTTGAAGCTTTCCATGTTCAATAGCCTAAATTTTATGCATACCCTCCATTTACCTCCTTTCTTTGGTACAATTACAAGAGGGCTAACCCATTGGCTATCAGCAATGGAATAAATGAACCCAGCCTTGAGAAGTTGTTCTATCTCTTTTTTTACTATTTTTTTTAACTTCAGGTTCAATCGTCTCTGTGGTTGTTTGCGAGGTTTCATGGAGGGATCCATGTAAATCCTATGCTGGCATATCCTAGGGTCTATTCTGGTTAGTTCAGGGTATGACTAGGCAAAGGCTGTCGACCACTTATTTATCACTTTCAGCAAACTTTCTTTTTTCTTAGGAGCAAGTTTTGCATTGATGATTACCGGTTTTCCATTTTTAAGGGTCATTTATTCCAAACCAGTGGGTAATGGTTTCAATTCTAGGGGCTCTTGTTTAAATTTTTTAGGAATCTCCAACTTTCCCCAGTTAATGCTTTCATGGTTAAGGGCTGGAAGTTGGCTATCGACCTGCTCGAGTGTATCCATGCTTTCAACATAAGTGCTCATAATTCCCTCAATCAGTTCCATGCATGTAGTTGAATCATTCTCTTGGTCAGCCATTAGCCACTAGGTGTTTTCTTGTTGTGTGGCTGCTGCATATAGGCACTTCTGTATATCGATGTCTTGTGCACACCGATTGCATGCGGGCAATGTTAAACTTCGCGTTACCCATGATTTCTGCATGCAATGACACCCTGTGTCACTATATGTGATGCATGGAACTTTATTTTTCTCAATCTTTCCAAAGGTATTTTTCTTAGATATTTCTAGGGAAAGATTGCGAATTCCTAGGCATGTGTCTACTGTGCTCAACCATGCCCTTCCCATTATTATCGGGATATCCCCTTTGTCATTGTTTATTTGGGTCACTAGGAAATCAACTGGATATGACCAAACACCTACAGTGGTGATGATGTCTTCAACCTGTCCTAAAGGAACAGTGATAGATTGATCAGCCAGCTCTAAATGGATATTGCTCTTCTTGAGCAGAGGTAAGTTCCAGGTCTTGTACAACTCTTGCAAAATTAGGTTGACTCCAGAGCCTGAGTTAAGAAGAGCCTTATGAGGTTCATTCCTAGTGACTTGGAGATAAATCAGGGGGCTTCCTAGATTAGATAATTTCTTGGGAAGGTGGCCTTCCTTGATCCAGTCAGTTATGGTATGTGTCAACATAACCGTGTGCATTGGCCTCAATTTCTCGATTGAAGGATTTCCCAAAATCTTATTTGGTATGGAGGCATTTAGGTGTTTAACTGCTTGTGGAGGTGAGGGCTTAGCTAGATTGTTGGGCTTAAAGAAGGATCTTTTCGGCATGTGATTATTAAGACCAATTGGGAATTGAGGCTTGGAAGCCCTCACAGTGTTGGGTTGCCGCGGTTGAGTGGGGATTACTCTGGGTTTTGTTGGAATGGTTGGTGGTGGAGCTACCGGCGTAAGAGATGCGGGTGGATTTGGAGGATGGCATGGGTATGGAACATCTCTGGGAGGAGAAAGAGTCTTAAAATACTCCTAAACTTTGTAGTAATGTGGAGGGTTTATGTGACCCATAGAGTCACCTGGAGAAATTGGTTGCTGCACATAATAACCATAAGGATCAGGCTGCCGGTAAGGGTATTGTTGTGTTGGCGGTGGCATCCCCCATGACTGTGGATATTGCCACTACTAATGTTGTCCAATGGGCTGTGGTGGAGTTCCACTTGGATAATACGTTAGTGGTTGGTGGAACTGCCTTGGGTTACCTTGTGGATAAGGTAACCTTCAGGGTGTTTGCCGTTGGTTAAGTCTTGGATTTAGCGCATACACCCCAGACTCCTGTAGATGTGACATAATTGGGCAACATCCCTTAGGATGGTCATAGTAGTAGACCTCACATCCACTATCATCATCTATGTCAGAGTCCACAACCTCATCGGAGATAGAAATTTTTCCCTTACCCTTGTTATGTGTAGGGTTTGAATTTCTCCACTTGGTTTTACCTTTGTCACTACTTCGTTCATCCTTAGACTCTTCTACAATTTTCAAAATTGTTTCAATTCTTGAGTCTAAGGAATCCCACATTTGGTCCACCTTAGCTGATACCTCGGTTGTTAATTTTTGGATCACTAAGGTTTTTCGGTTCACCAACTCTTTGAGTGGTAACTCATCCTCCTCATTACAAAATTTCACTCCCTTCTTTTGAAGGGAGGAATCATAGTTGTATTCTTCCGCACTTTCCCTCTTATGTAGTTCACCCTCTTCTTACGCTACTTGTTCCAACAAGCTATGTACTTCTTGGGCTCTAAGTTGGGATAGTCTCCCTTGGGCATAAGTCCCAAGGGTTCTTCTCATCTCATTTCTTAGCCCGTCCATGATGTGGTGAAGTTGATCCCACTGAGGGTACCCATGGCCTGAGCAACAATGTAACAATGTATAGTAGCGGGCCATGGAAGCATCCAAGGGTTCATAAGTACCTTGTTTCTAGCCTTGGATCTACTTACACAAATTGGACACTTTGGAGTACGTCTGATATTTATTGTTGAAGAGTTCTAGCATCGTACTCCATCTCCTAATGGTTTCTAGTTCTAAGGACTGGTACCAACTCTCTACTTCTTTAATGAGTGTCCTTGGGAACAACTTAAGCTTCTGCCACTCATTTTCTATATTTTACAAGGCACAAGCATCGTGGAATACCTGTAAATGATGCTGGAGATCAGCGTTATATCCCCCTTCAAAACATGGGATATTATTTATGTCCAAACGCTTGATCCGACTGTCCTTTAGGTGCCTTGTTGGAATCCTAACAGCCTATGTAATGTCAAGCATACTTCAGGTTGCGAGTAGGGGCTCATCATGATCATCTCTTTCATGATGCCTGTGATGTCTACATGGTTCCCTACTCTCCCTACGTCCTTACCCTTGTCCTCTCTCTTGACTTTCCCATCAAGGTCTCTCATCTTCCTTACCTTTACCCTCATCATTATGTTCGTGGTGGCTACGCCTAGATGTGGAAGGAGAGGGTGAGTGGTGAGATGAAGGAGAAGAAGAAGGGGAGCCATCACCAAGGTGATGTTTCTTACCTTCTCTTTGACTGCTTCGGCCCTAATCGTTATAATGATCTAAGTGCCCGTCCTTAGCGTGAGTTGTTGTTCCTTCCGTGAGTAGTTGACGTTCATAGGGATCAGAACCAGTGTGATGTATCGTTGAGCATAGGTTTGATGCCTTACCTCCTCACCATCGTTAGGAGGGTGAACATCCATTGCAAAGGAACCTGTTATGAGGGGTTCCTCATCTCCTATTTCACTAAGGACATGTGGGACCTTGCCCTTAAACAGTGCATGTTGACTCTCCTACCTTAATTCCCTCATACATTGCACATCTATGGGATGATAATCCCTCATATCAAAATCCTCAGAAACGTATTCAGCAAATAGTTCTTGCATGCCAATCTGTGCCAAGGCACGGAAGAGCATGTTAGGGACTGATCGATCTGGGGGTAACACAATGTTACCTTGCAGATCTTTCCATCGCAGCTGTTCATCTTAATGGAGAATAAATGTAAAGCCCGGAATATACTCATCAGGATGAGTATAAGTTTTCCAGTATTTTTGAGGAGTTGGCTAATTTTGGTTATGTGTTGTATGTTGCTGACTGTCTCTAGTATTAGTCCTAGGTGGTGAATTGGATTTGTGAGAAGAAGTCATTTTTATCGGTGTGCTTTTCACCATTATATAAATTCTTATTTAATTAATTAACTCGAAGGTTCATTAAGGCTCCCAACGATTTGAATGATTTCCTTATGTTCTATTTGGCATACAAACACTTAGTCCCGAGCAACAGTCCCAATGACGAGTGGCAGGTATTCCTACACTCAACCATACGAATACGAGTATCGCACGCACGATCCTGTCGAACTCTGCAGACTAAATGCCTACATGCCGCTTAGAACACTTGGGGTTAATTAATCATTGTCTTCCCAGACTTACTTGTATTTGTCATGGTGTATGGTTAAGCAAGTCTGAGGTATATGATTTTTATAGTATTTTTTATTTTTATGTCTTCTATGCTATAAGAGAAGGGTTGAGAAACTAAGTCCTAACTCTAACTAATGCACTAAGTCTAATTTACCTAGCGTCAGCATCTGTTCCCACTTACCGTACACACCCTGAACTATGCAACTATGGCTACCAAATGCTAATCGTTACTGGGATCACCACACGTAACGCACGTGCTCGAAGTGGTCATATTGAGGAACTTAACTAACCTAAACGTGATAAGCATATGTTCCTTGGCTAATTGTACACATCCTTGAATGCTCGTAACCAAGTCGTACTTATCCCGTGTTCTAGGAGATAAGGGTGAGAGAGACTAATTGCGATGAGTAATCGATTCCTTGACTAACCGTACAAATTCGTAAATGCTCGTAATCAAGTTGTACTCGTAATGCGCTACTGCAGGTAATAAATAACAGGTAGGAAATAACATGTAATAAACCTATTCCATGTACTGCAAGGTTTATCCACAAATCTCGTCTTTATTGCCGTATACAACTTGCGTTCAGGTACAAAGCTGCTCGAATAAAGATCTGTTCACTTGGGGACTCCTACTGTGGGCACATGAAAAATAATCTATCTCTAGGGTGATCAATCTGCCAGAGTTTCCCTACTTTAGGCCTAGGATGATGAATAAGGGGAGTGCCGCCTCTTATTTATAGATATGGTGGCAGACTGTGATATCGTGTACGCGATATCGCAGGGGACGACGCGATATCCCATACGCGATATCGTGTACGCAATATCGTGGCTCATGCGATATCGGGTTCCATCAACTAGTCTAATTGGGAAGACAATGTCTTGTGATCAATGCTTAAGAATCTAGATGCCACAACTAGTCCCATCCATAAAATTTGACCGGATAATGTGTGAACGCTTATGATTCTTATGGTTGGGTATAGGGATACTTGCTACTCATCATTGGCACCATTTTTAGGAATTGTGCTAGTTATCTAGATTAGTTATATTTTACATGATTACTGTAAAGATATTAATGATTTATCTCTTAGAAATCATTCATATTTTAAGTCATACATATTATCAAAGAAACTAATGTCTTCTTCACATAGGACCAAGAATGCATCATATGATGAAAACATGAGTAGGAGAAATGATAGGATCTATACAAAGGAAAATTGGAGTGAACAACCACAACTAGGAGTTTTCTATTCTCATTTAGATCCTTGCTAAACTCAAAGACTATGTTCAACTGATGTAGACAACCCTAGAGGAGATGGAGCACATCCTAGAGTGAGGAGGGCCTCAAGGCCTAGGACCTCCTTCAAACTTAGAAGAGTTACATCAAGGGATCAAAGGGAGAAATATAGGAGCCATGGTGATTATTTCAATTCACCATCTTCCTTTTTCTCTTCCACATCTAGTTTTGATGAAGATGAATATAGGTATAGAAATAGAGATACACTAAGGGGTCAAGATAAAGATAAGAATAAAAATAGATGAGATCATCAAAGTGAGGATAGACGAGATCATCATAATCAGATAAATAGAAATAGAAATCATCACCACAACATGTTTGATGATAATGAACCCTTGTTGGCTACTAGGAGCATGACACAGATAATGGATGTAGTTAAAATGCCCAAGTGGCATCAAAGGGAAAGTTGTATTAAAAGAATTTATATCAATAACATCCTTAAATTTGTGAGAGGATATAACTTTGATCCACAACATGACTTACAAACCTTCCATGATGCCTATGCCTTATAGAACATTGAGAGTGAGTGGCAAAAGCTTAAGCTCTTTCCTAGGACACTAGTTGTTGAAGTTGAAAGCTAGAATAGGTCATTGGAGCTAGATTCAATCTACCAATAGTCCAAAATTCTTGAGACCTTCAATGTGAAATACCAAACCTATGAGAGAGTGTCCAATTTAAGAAAACAAAGGCAGGGTAGAAATTAAGGTAATCATGAACCCTTTCATATGGCCTTGAAAAAATACTATTCTCTACTACATAGATGTCTAGGCTATGGGTTTTCTCAAAAAGAGAAATGTTTCCACATCATAGATGGACTTTGTAACCAAAAAAGAGAGACCGTTGGGATTTATGCCTAAGGTCAGTTATCTGAATTGAAATTTCATCAGATAAAGGATAATCAAACAAGTGGAAAAAGAAGAAGGAGAGCTATGTAAACTAGTGAATGTAGAGGAATATAACTGGGATCCAACTCTTCAAAAGAAGGGGATCCATAACCATGATGAGGAAAAAGAGGCATCTCTTGATGCAGTGAGTTCACAACAAATCTTGCTAATACAAAAGTCTATCGTTGAACTTGAAACAAGGATAGATAAGATGTGGAAGTTAATAGATGATAGAGTTATGACCTATGTGAAAACCATAGAGGAGAGGGTAATGCAAAAGGATCGAGTGATCAAAACAAGAAGAGGAAAATGGACAAAGAAGTAGGTAGGAATACTTATTAGTGAAAAGGAAAAATAGCTATAGTCGAAGAGGCTATAGACTTAACCATAGAAGAGGATGATGGATATCACATCTACCAATATGAAAATGTAAAGGGTTATTGCCCAGTTATGTTACATCTACAAGAGTTTGGAACTTTTTCTTTGAATCCCAAGTTTGTACAAAAGAAAATGCTTAGGAAATTACTTTACTCATAGGGTAATTATAGAGAGTCCTACAACCAACCGTACTATTTTAGTGGGATGTATTATCAACCTCAACACTACTATTAACTATAGTGGCAAAACCCATAATTGTGGGGGATGCCATTAACAAACCAATAATACCCTTATTTCCAACTGGACCCATATGACAACTATGTTCAACAACTTCTTTCTCTAGATGGTTCTACTTCCTATACCTCAAATCACTACTACCACTCTCTTGAATATCATTGATCAGAAATATCCCTTGTGGGATCACCATCTCAAACCTCTTATCCTCCATGACATCCTCAATATTCTCATACTTTCCTCCACCATATGTCACCACCAACAACATAGGGAGGATTGGCATCACACCATCAATGGAAGAATGCCACTTCTGCGATGAACATAAAAGTAAATGATAATGCTAGTAGATCTTAACAAAAGTCTTGAAAATTCCCTTTCTTTAGGATAGTTTCCACACATGGGCATAAAACTCATAAACCTACTGATTCATCAAAACTAGCACAAGGCTAGCCAAGTGTAACATCCTTCCTCACCAAAACAATGTCTTCCAATTTGATGTAAGAGCCAACACCCATTACCACTCTATTGTAAAACATAATAGATGAATCTATCATTGTGTAGAGATAGGCAATTCTATGCATTACTATTAAAAAAGAAAAATGAAGTTGTGGAACGACCTTCTAGAATGTCAACATAATCATTATACTAGTTCAGAACAAATGTGAAAAATAGATGTGTACACAAGAGAAAGTAGGGATCACTAAACCAAAAGATACCCAGTGACCAACAATTAAGAACTTTCAATTACCCAAAACATGCATGTACCAATCTAAATCACTTATTAATTTCCATCCTACAAAATGACCTTAACTAAGAACTTACAAATGGAAATAATAAATGACAATTATACACTAATAGAAAAAGGAACTGAGGACTTAGATGATCAAACTTTAATTACCATCAAGATTACATGGGACAATAGTCAAAAACATAAGTCACTAAGGATGGTCAGTGAGAAGCCTCAAGTGTATGATCCAGGGGATCTAGGGTGCATTTTCCAAACCCTCGCCCATGAGTTCAGTCACGGGGGAGATACCTTACTTTGATTCTAAAATTTATAAGTGCTTTTTTATTTTATTTTTTACAATTATTTTCACTGTTTCTCATTCGTTAATACTTTTCATTTCTTAAACTTTTGACATTCTTTAATATATTTTAATTCTTTTAGATTTTCCATTCTTTTAACATTTTTCATTTTTTATATTTTTCACAGTTTTACTACCTTTTTTATTTCTTTTATAAATTTTTTTCAAACCCTTTGTAAATAATTGTGATTACTAATAAGATACATTACAAATAAAGGTAAGACATAGTCCAATAAGGTGAAGATTTTGCTATGTTATCAAATCATAAGGAATTGATTATTTATACAGTGAGACCACATCACCCATCCATTAATTCCATTAATAAGAGGTTCTTACCATGGCCATAATGATATTATTTTCCATCATACAACTATGAATAAACTTGTGATTATTATGCCTAGATAGAAAAGTGAAGAACCAAGAAGGAATGTAAAGGGTGTAACATCAAGGGAACTTGTGGATTCTTTTTTGATTATTATTGTGATTTCTATTATGTTACTAAGATTGTATTATATTTGTAGATCTAATGAAAAAATGGGAGTAAGAGTAAAATATGTGCTACCTTAAAAGTTTGACATAGTTAAAAATAAAAAGAGCACAAAATAAGTTTTTGGGGGTTCCACTAGAAAGACATGTTATTAATGCTTGAAGGTAGATAGCTTCTTAGAAATGTAAAAATAAAAATAAAGTGCCATGAATAAAACTCCTTAGAAAATACACCAAGTGACAATACTTCTTGTAACATTAATAGTCTTCTGATTATAACTCCAAAAGATGAAATGATGCGATGTCACTAGAATATGGTCTAGACTTGATTTGAATCTTGGATAGAAAAACTAATGATTACATTAATCATTAATAAAACACAAGGATTCATTCTACCTATGGTAAGATACCTTACATTCCAAGTTCAACAATCCCTTCTACAGTGCATCCCACCTCACTATATATTTAATCATAACTTGTGGTTTGGTATAATATGGCATTATGTTCTTAACCTGGAGATACTAACATGTGTGTTTTTCAAAACAAGTATGTCTTACATTCAACTTCTTGAATTCCTAAGGACACTTTTAGGTGTGGTTATACAAGGGCACTAAGGGCTAGAGCTTGCTTTGGGGAGGACCCACTTGTATAACTCTTATATTTCATACTTGCCAAGAAATTCCACATCATCTTGTGCCTTCCAAAACATCTAACAAGGTTGCCATATCATCAAATAATCTATATGTACATTAGAAATTTATTATCCATTTGTTATCCATATCATAAACTTTCGTTGCTTGAGATTCCTTCTTCATGAATCTTGAATGCTAACATGTTAAAAACCATGCATCACTCATGGTCCATGATCCTCTAGACAAGCCTTATATCTTTTAGATATTCCATTTGACTCATTTTTTCTAAGAAAAATCAATGAAAAATTTAAACGTTTTAATGGTGATTTCATATTTATGATGTCATAGGCACGTACGATGTCATATCTATGATGTTGCACATATAAAAATAGTATGTATATATGCATGGGAGGTAGTGCAATTTTTCATCTCTCATTTATAGTAAGAGAAGGTTTTGTAGTTTTTCCTTAGCCCTCTTGCACACTAGCTTCCAAAGGCCATAACTTTGATCTCTTAGCTCTGATTTCAAAAATTCTTAAATCTTGTTGATCCTGGAGCATTCAACTTAGTCATTGGGGGGGTGGGGAGGAGGGGGGATGGGGTGCAATTGCATGATATAAGTGAAAATTTAAAAATTTGAGCCAAAAATTATTAATGCTAGAGGATACTATAAAGGGGGGTAAGTACAAAGAGACAATAAGAATCTTAAAGTTAATAAAGTAAACTAAGGCTAGAAATATTTAGATAATACTCCTAATAGACTATATCAACTATTTTATGCTATAATAAGCAAGGAAAATGATAGAATGTCATAAGTAACTAAAAGATATAACACCTAAGGGGTTCCTCTTTTTGCAAATTTTTCTAACTTTGCAATCATAATATGATAGGAATTTGATCTAAAAAAGGGTATGAGCAAGGTAGAAAAGTACTAAGAATTGATAGGAACACCCTAATAATCTCAAACCCTTGTTGATTGCAGATGGCCTCAAAGAGGATACTAGAAGAAGGACCTTCATAACACAAGAGCAAAAGAGCAAGATGCCATGGGAGAGGCCAAGTAGGGGAATAAACCTCACAAGTAGAACATGTAGAGAAGGAGGCTTACTCAGACAACATTTATTTGAAACTTCTGCTATAGAGCACTCAGTCCAAGGAAAGGAAAAAATTCCACAAGCACCTAAACAAGGATAGTAACTCATACTATCACTAAATTACCTCTAGGCCATCTAAGAAGATCAATCATATCCATGATAATCGTGGAACTAAATTTTAGTCCCTTTATGGAATTTATTCCAGAAGCAGTGAACATGCAACTCCAAGCATCTCCATTATGGCCCATACTAACCAACAGTGATAAATGGAACTTAGGAGAAACCTACCAATTCTAGCAAAACAAATAGGTTGATGATATAATGAAAATTGAAGGAGTCTTTGTATTATACTTATTAGAAATGACATATGGAAAATGAAGATAGAAAAAAGAGGAGAAACTTTCCAGAAGCTTGATAGCGAAGGAAAGAAGTTGATGGAAGAGCCACCATTGTTCAAAATATGAACTATATCAAGCCATTTTAAATTTTCTTTTTTTTTGTCATGTAGCTATGTTATTTTTGTGCATACCACTATGGCTCTTAAAGTTAGTTAGTAATTAGAGTCAATCAATAATGCCATACATTTGCAATATTTTTTTAGGAACTTTTTCCTCCTTTTGTTCACTTGAGTATGAGTTTTTAGTTAGTCATGGGGGTATGATGAATCATCATTTGGCTAGGATATCGTTAATGCTATATCGCATTTGTTTAACAAAAAGTTAATTTTTGTCCACCAACGACATTGTAACTATGATATCATATCTATAATGTCATCTATTCGATATCATTAAACTTTCATTCCATGCTTAGGTAGACTCTTGTAGTTTGTTTTTATAGTTTTAGCAATAGAATGAATGCTTGTAATGTGGTGTTGAGAAATTGTATAGAATCTTTATTTGAGTGAAGTGTACTTGGGCATAGTTAATGTTCAAAAATAAAAAGTGAGATTTCTTTTCATCATTGTAGCATCCACTTAGTCTTACTATTTTACTTAGCATAGTTTTGACTATTTTCTTAGTTTAATCATTTACATTTCCAAGTACTTTAATTTCTTATTCATTAGTACAGAAGAATGAGTATGATTGGTTTTGAGTATTTAAGTGTAATCACTTGGTAATCCCAATAGTGTTATTGCTTCGTTCACCTAGTAGCATAATGTTTGGTAACCCAGTAATGGTCACATGAGCCCAAGATGTGTATGGTAAGCTAAGACTAGATGCTCATTGCTTTAGGCTAGAGTAGCTTTATATTACTATCATTACTTAGATTTAGAACTAAATTTCACTCTCGATTATGTTTATTACTAGGAGTAATTAGGGCCTAACAACATCAATTATCATATGCCTTACTTTGGACTAAATCATACATGACAAAGCTACCACTAGTCCAAGTGGGAAGACAACATATTGTGATCAATGCTTAATAATTTAGATGCCACAACTAGTCCCATCCATCGAATTTGACTGGATCATTTATGAATGCTTGTGATTTGTATGGTTGGGTGTAGGGGTACTTGCCACTCATCAATTGGGTAATAGGATCATATGTTACTTTTTATTTTCGACGTAGAAGAACCTTCATGGTTCCATGATGTAAACTCCCAATGGAATAAATGGAATGGATGGATGGTGTAAACTCACTATCTAATACCATTAGAAAACTAATAGATTGTTAGTATAGAACATAATCAAAAGAAAAAATTGGCCTTTTTTGAATCAATCATAATTTTGATAGCTATAATTAATAATTTCAAAATTTGTAGTGGTAATGAAACAAAAAATAAGATTTAAAATAAAGCAAAATGAAAATAAGAAGAAAATAATAAGAGAATAACAAATAAAAGAAAAAGATATAAAAAATAAATAAAATATTTAAGAATAGGGAAAACATATAAAGAATGTTGTAAAAAAAATATTCTCATCAAGATTTATTGTAGATGAATATCTTCCCCATGACTAAGTTGGAAGGAGGAGATTTGGAAATGAAGCATGCTTGTTCTTGATTAAAGGTGTTGGTGTTGTCGATGGTTACTTGGGATTCCATGAATGATTTAAGTTGTTGGATATTGACTAATATGTGCTTTTGAGGGCTTTTTGTATGGTAAATTATTAAATCTCTAGAAGGAAAAATCTTTCCATAATGTTTGAAACTTATTTTATTATGGCACATGCATGAGATTCTAATCGAGAACCTTGTCCCCTAGTTTTGAATGTAAATTTCCTTATCCATGCATTGTGACATTATTTATTATATGCATTATGTACTTAATTTATCATTACTAGTAATTTTTTATTTTCATCTAGCATATTGAGTGCACAAGTTGTTTTTTTTTAATGTTAGGTTAATGTCTATGTCAAGTTCATAAGTTGTTGTGAATGTACAAAGTTTAGTTTCAATTGGAAGTTTTGGTAATTTTTCATACATCAACTCATAGGAAGAATAGCCTATAGAAACTTTCTAGGTTGAGAAATATTCCTAGAGGACATCATTGAGTTTGGTGCTCTAATATTTCCTATAAATAATGATGGTTCACGATAGGATTCTTATGATTTTTGTATTGGTAACATTTGCTTGATCATTGGCTTGGGGCTGATAGGATGTTGTGAGTTTATGTCACATCCCCAATCATTACATTAACTTACAAAAAAGTGGAACCTATGAAAAGTGTGTTTCATTGTCTAAAATTAGTACTCTAGACACACTAAACCTATTTACCACTTATTGAAAAAATTGACCTATAGTGGTAGATGTATGGTTAGATATGGCTACAACTTCAACCCACTTGGTATGGTTGTTTATAGCAACTATAATATAGGCGTTTACACTAGAAATGGGAGTGATGGGTCCCATGAATTCAATTCCCAAAAGATTAAAAGTCTATAGTGGTTAGATCCACTATTGAGTTCCTTCCATTTTGGTGGTCATTCCTCTATTTCATTAACATATTTTGCAAAAATAGGAGAAATGGTGAGTATCCTTCAAAATTATTGGCCAAAATTATTCTACCATAAGGATTTTTGTAATGATCCTCCTTCCTACATAGTGGTCCCCAAAAGAACCTTCATGAGCATCCAAATGAACTTGTAATTGATTTGCATTAGGTACAAACTAGCATACTAGGCCATCAATACAAACATTGTAGAGGTTGCTTTTGATTTCCATCTAATGTTTGACCTAGTAAAGAAAATGTCGTTTCTTTCTATAAATTCATTTTGTAGGTGGATCTTGTGTAAGTAGATATAAGAGGAACTCATCATACCTATTACTAATCCTTAGTGCTTAAACTTCAATGGACTTAGCAAAGAGTATTCCATCTAAAACTTGGTTAGATAATGATTCTTCATCCTCATTGCTATTCAATCTTAACTAATACAAATAATTCAAAACTGTATTCTTGGTCCAACATTATAAGATTAAATTCTTGCAAGGTCACCAAATACTATATAATATAAGGTCTTACTACTTTATTTATCAAGAATCAGATTGCACTATGATCTGTGTGCACAAAAATTGGATGTCCAAGTACTTTGTACCTAGATTTTTCTAAGGCATATAGCACTAGCATGGGTTCTTTTTCAATGGTGTTGTAGTTAAGTTGTGATTTAATGCTCTTCCTTACATAATAGATATAATATGGACATTTTTAATCATCCACTTATGTAAGAACTATCCCCAATACATAGTTGGATACATTTGCCATGATATGAAATTGTTTGAACTAATCTCAAGCATGTAGAATTAGAGTTTCTACAAGATTCCTCTTTAAGTTTTTGAATGCTTGTTCACATTCCTTTGTTCATTCAAAGAATACATCTTTGTTGGTGAGCTCTACTAGCTATTTGATGATTTTAGAGAAATTCTTAATGAAGTGCTTGTAGTAACTAGTATGCCTAAGGAATGATCTCACATCTTTGACAATTTGAAGTTATCTGGTTATTCCTTGGATGATCCTTACTTTTTAAGGGTTTACCTCTATTCCTTTCCCTAAAAATTTGTATCCAAAAATAATGCCATCTTGGATCATCTAATGGCTTTTGTGCTAATTGAGATGTAGGTTCATTTTTGTACATCATTTTAATACCTACTCAAGATAGTCTAATGCTTATTCAAAATCAGTACCATAGGTGGAGAAGTCATCCATGAAGACTTCCACACCACTATCAATCTACCACTAAAAGATGCTTAGAACTAAGCACTAGAAAGTCATAGGAGCATCAAAGAGGCCAAAGGGTATCTTTTTATATGAAAAAGTTTCCCAGGGACTTTTGAAAGTTGTCTTCATCTAGTCTTCTAGTGAAATTTGGATTGGGTTGTAGCCACAATACCCATCCAAAAAGCTATAGTTATGATATCCTGTAATTTTATCTAATACTTGGTTCATAAATGACAATGGAAAATGATCTTTGAATGTGGCCATGTTTAATAGCCTAAAGTTAATATAGACCCTCCATTATTCTTCTTTCTTTGGCACAATAATGAGTGAACTTACCCACTCACTATTTACCATAGGATAGATGAATCCTACCTTAAGAAGTTTTTAAACTTTATTTTTAACATCTTGTTTCATCTTTGAATTCAATCATCTTTGTAGTTATCTTTTTGGTTTGATGATGGAGTCCCTATAGTTCTAATGCTAGCATATGCATGGATTTATTCTAGTTAATTCATCATATGACTAGGCAAAGGTTATTGGCTATTTGTTCATAGCGTTTAGTAGCCTTATTTTTTATTCGTTAGTAAGATTAACATTGATGATGACCAGATTACCATTGTCAAGAAATACATACTCTAGGATTGTAGGTAAATATTTGAATTGAAGGAATTTTTATTTAAACTTTTCAAGGATTTCCAACTCTTCCAAATTCATTCCTATTTTTTTATGGAAGAGTTGGTTTTGAATTTATTCCATTTTATCCATCTTATATATATAAGTACTTGCAAGGAGCTCATCTTTTCTATACACATTATTGAATTAGAGCTACTATCTATTATTAGCTACTTGCTACTTGTTTTGTAGCTACTACATATAGGCATCTTTGAATATCTCACATTTCAGCATACTTCTTGCATGGTATGATGGAGGTGCTTTTCATGGCTCTTATTTTTTGTATGCATTGGTACCTTGTATTACTATAAGTGATGCATGGAACCCTCTTCGTTTCTATTTTTTTTGAACTCATTTTCCCTAGAGATTTCCAAGGAAAGGTCTTGGATTTCTTATTTGGCATTAGTTGTGCTTAGCTAATCCCTTACCATGATAATAGGAAAGTCCTACTTATAGTTGTTCACATGGATTACCAGGAAATTCACTTGATAGGATTATCCAAAAATGATGGTTACAATATCCTCTACTTATCCTAAGGAAATGGTGATGGATTGATCAATGAGCTCTAACCTAATATTACATTTTGTTAGTGGAGGCATGTTTCAAGTTATATACATTTCTTGATAAGTTAATTTCACCTTGAAACTTGATTCTAGTAAAGGTTAATATAAATTATTTCCTATAATTTGTAAGTAGAACATAGGACTTTCAAGATCAGATCATTTCTTGGAAAGATGTCCTACTTTAATCTAGTTGGTAACTACATGAGTTAACATAATAGCATGAACATTTTGGAACCTTTGAATTGAAAGTGGCTTGGTAGTAATTTTTGAAGTAGTTTCAAAATGGTTGGTAACCACAATTTCTTGCAAGAGTTTAGGTCAACTGTTGGGTCTAAAAAATCCCTTTTCTTAGGCTTATGCTTACAACCACTCAAATCGCAATCCATATGTAAGTTCATAATCCTCATGGAATTACAAAGCTAAGGATGTAGTGGGATTTCCCATTTCATAGGTGGTGTAGGTAGCAAAGGAGTGGAAGTGATAGTTGTAGGTTGTTATGATTGATAATGAGGAGGATACATGAAAGAATATTCAACTTGCAAAGTAGGAATTTTGTGATATTCAGGGGAATAATAGTAATGGAAGAAGGAATTGTGGCTTGCAAATCCATGAGGAGATATAGGTTGTTGGATAAAATAACCATATGGGTCTGGTTGATGACATATTTATTGTTTCCTTAGTAGTGGAATCCCTCATGACTATGGGTTTTTCCATTAATGATAATGGTCCTAATGTTGAGGTGGTACTTTACTTGGAAAATACCATGGTTAGTGAAATTGCTACCAATAATTACCTTGCGAATAAGACAATTTTGTGGGTAGTTGTCTTTTTGCAAACTTTGGATTTAAAGAATACAACCCAAAATTCTTGTAAGTGTGATAATAAAAGATAACATTCTTTAGAATGTTCATATTGACATATGTCACATTCTTCTTCATCTCAACCTCATCAACTACTACAACCTTACCTTTTTTTAAATAATAGTTCTTGCATGCATCTTTTCTCCTCCTTTTCCTATCTTGATTCCCATACTTCATTTTCTCCTTCATCTTATTTAGAGCTATTTGAAACTTCTTATCCAAGGTGTCCCACATTTCATCCACCTTGGTTAATATTTTTATAATAGAAGTTTTTATCAACAAGATTTTCCTTTGTGCCACTTCGTCTAGTGATGCTTCTATACCTTTCTTTGATAAATGGAGGGGTCTTTGTTAGAATTTTTCATACTTTCTCTCTTATTGAGTTCTTCTTCTTCTTCAGCCACATAATCAATGAGCCTTTGGAACTAATGAACCCTCATTTCTGACAATCTTCCTTGGGCATAACTCTCAAGAGTCTCTCTAGTTTTGTTTCTAAGTCCATCTATTATGTAGTGAAGTTGTTCCTTTGAGAAAAACCATGGCCTAGGCATTGATGCAAAAGAGAGTAATACCTACCTAAATTTGCATCAAGGAATTCATGACTACCTTATTTCCATCCTTAAACTTATTTTCTCAAGTTAGACATCTTGGAGTACATTTGATACTTATCATTAAACAACTCCAACATCATACTCCTTTTGTGAATAGATTTTGAATCTAAGGATTGGTATCAACTTTTAGCTTCTTTGATAAGTGTCTTATAAAATAGCTTGAGTTTTTTCCACTCATTTTCAATGTTCTGCAAGGCATAGGCATCATGGAAGGCTTGAAATTGCTATTGTGTATTAGCATTATACGCTCTTTCAAACTTATGGATGCTTTTCATGTCAAGCCATTTGATTTAGCTATTCCTTTGAAGCTTGGTAGAAATATGAATTATTTCTACAATATTGATTATGCTTATTATAGTAAAAAATGGTTCATCATAGTCATTATATTCATGGTGGCACCTATCATGGATATGTCTTCTATGATGTGCCTACTATGCCTTCTTTCTTGATGATGCTCCCCTTCCTCTTACTATTGACTATTCTTGTTTTTTCCATTCCTATGATGGGACCTTTAGTCATCTCCATCTTAGTTTCAATCATTTCTTCTTTTGTTTTAGTCATGGTTCCTCCTATTAGAGTTTGACGATGAGGAGGATGGTGAAGGTGAAGTTGAAGAACTAGGAGAATTATTCTAGCTTGTCCTTCTTCTTTAGTCTCTTGGTTGTTCTTTTGATGAACATTTTGGAGACCTTAGCCTTGACATGCTCTTGGTTCTAAACTAGTTTTCCCCTCTTCCTTATTTCCAACCAAGGTTGATTATAATCATTTGTGATTTGTGTCTTCCTCATCAAAAGGAGTAGAACCTTAGTATTGAGATTGGCATGATAGAAATTCTAGGTCCTCCTTTTGTAATTGTAGAAATACTGGGATCGGGACTTGTTTACCTTTGGAAGTTTCATAGTGTGCCTCCATGCATTGATATTCTCTAAGTTAGGCCTTTTTTGGCTGATAATATTTGGTGAGGTGCCTTATTACTTGGTAATCTACTCTTGTTGGTTCAAGCTCAAGTTTCATGAGAATTGCCATGAGCATTGAAAGAACAGAATGATCAGGAGGTAACAAAATGTTATCCTCTAGATTCCTCTAACATAGTTATTCTTCTTGATGAAGGATGAAGTTGAATTCTAGATAATAGGGATTTAGATGTACATAGAAAACCTTTAGTTATTCAAGTTTCTAACTAGCATTCCTTTTAGTTTTATCATTTTGCTTGTTAGAGTCATCAACAGGTGGTGTTAAATTATTAATACAAGAAGAAGACATCTTAGTTTGTTTTGATATAATATGTCTTAATAAGATATTATTATTATTATTGTAAAAGATAATACCTTTGTTCCTCTTATAATGAATTTGTATAATTTCACTATCTAATAGTACATAGTGCACTTAGCTAAGATGAGTACCTAGAAATGGCACTAATGATGAGCAGCAGGTATTCCATATGCCTAACTATATGAATCACTACTAGGTACATGTGATTTGGTTGAATTATATGAAGTCTATTTACCTAAGTGACCAATATCATTAGATGGTAAAAGGTGTGGTTTATTAATTATTTTCTTCCTAATCAATACTTGTGTTAATTTTTTGGTAAGTGTGATTGAGGTTTAAGATACTTATTTTTATAATTTTTATGATTTTATGTGTATGAATAATAATTAAATAAAGTAAGGTTTAATATTTAAATTAACTAATTAATTAACTACACAATCCTAAATGTGGAGCATTTGTGTCCACTTTTTGTATACATCCTAAATGTATATTAACATTGCTAGGTTACCAAGTATCTACTACTAGGCATACTAAGTATCTACTATTCGAATTACTAAGCATTAATTTATTATGCCTGAAGTGGTCATACTCACATTAATTATGAATTATAATATTAAATATTTAATAATGAGAAGGTAAATCACAATCAAAATAAACTGGTGAAAAGTAAAGTTAAACTTAATGTTTGATTTCTTGCAGAGAAAGAAAAAATTAAAACTTAAAGAAGGTAATCATTATTTTTTATAGAAAATGATAAATTGTAATTTGCAAGGATGTTGTAGCTATAGTCATCATGATCACCATGTTATTGGGATTTGTAAAGTTGTTTATGAGAAAAAAATATTTGGAAAAAATTAATAATGATAATTTTTAATACACATAAATAAAACCTTTTTCAATAAGTTCTCAACCTTTTGCTAGTCCTTTTAAATCTGAAGGTATGAATAAATTCTCCATATCTAAAGAAAATTCTTTTATAGAAAAAAATATTTTTGTCTAAGAACTAGTAATGAAAGTGTTGATGAAGAAAAATTTTATTTAATGCAAAATAAAAAGAAGAGATCTATAAATAAGGATCTAAATGCAAATACCTATAAGGTATCTCCTTCTTTCTCTACGTTTGCTAATGTTCTAAATTCTTTTCTATTAGATAATGTTTTTTCACCTATGAGTAACATAAATTATAAGAAAAATGTTGAGCTTAAAAAATCAAGGATGGGGGTCTCCTCCCCCACATTTGAATGTTAGTTTTATCATAAATGTTTGGGATATTTTTAATACATCCCAAATAGAGACTATGAGGGAGTATCTTTCAAGTTGGCATTTATCTCTAGATTTTCTTTTTTTTTATAAACGATTAAAATTTTAGTTCATGCTAATAGTGTTATTAATAAATGTAGTTTAAAAAATTTATCTACTATTGATTAAGTTAATAAAGAAGGTGTTGCTATTTTAATTAATAAAAAATAAACTGAAAAAATTTTGAATTTTAGCATTGATAATATTGGACAAGTAATTTAGATTACTTATCATAATGAAAAGGGAGATATTGGTTTCTATAATATTTATGTTCTTAATAATTTGAAATATTGATTAAACATCTGGAAATATCTTCTATCTCTATTTATAGTTTCTTAGATTATTAGAGATAATTTCAATATGGTTGAAATTCATTTAGATAAAATTTAATGATCTTTCTATAAAATGTCTTTTTAAGAAAAAGAATATTGATGTAATTTTAAAGAAAAATATTTTCTTTCTAATGGTAGCTATTTATTTTCATATCATTCAAATGAAAATAATTATACTTGAAGTAATTATTAAAAATAAAATGATAGAATTTATCATTAGCTTGATATATTTTATAGCTTGAATGTTTCTTTTTCAAAGGCTATAGGTAAAGTAGAAGTGCATATATGTGCTACTTCATTAGAGCATTTTCATATCAATATTTTTTTTCTTTGGAATTAGTTCTTCCTCATTTTGAAAGTAACCGATTTCTTTTATAAATGCTAACATGTTTACATGACCAAATGGAAAAAATATTTTAGTCTTTGTAGAATGGAAAAATAAACTATTAGTGATATTGGTTGGAATAATTAGTAGAAGCACACTACTTGTAGAGTCAGAAATTATGCAAGATGGTTTGAAACATAATTTGCTATGTAAAAGCATCAAGTTGGAGAAGATCTTGTAGAATTTATCTAGAAAATAAAAATTATTAAAAACCAAAATCTCTTTTATTTTAAAATTTGGAAAGTCTTGACTAAAGCTCGTTATGCTAAATAATGTTGAGATGGTTTCAAAGCTAAAATTGCAATTACTAAAAGTTGCATGTCCTAGCTAAAAATTAAAGATGAACTATGTAAGAAATTTTTTAAATTTCTCAAAATAAATAATCAAAGTACCTAAATTTGAATCATTTTATATAAATAATTCTATTAGATCTTAAGACCATTAATAAATTTTCATCAAATCTTTTTCTTGTATTTTTTCTTCTAAAGACTTTCATAGAAATATCTTTGAGACATCTAATACACATATTCCTTATGTTATAACAGAAGCACATTGAAGTATTCTTAAAGCTAAAATTATTATGGAAAAATCAAAGCATCAACTTTTAGTTTACCAAATAGTAAAGCTAAAAGATTTGACGGTTTTCCAATTTAGTTTTCCAAAAAGCATTCAGAAGTTATTAGGAATGATCTTTTTTATGTTTATCAAAAAGCCATTAAAAATTTTTCTCCTAGTAAAAATATTAATAAATGTCATATTTTTTCTTTCTAACAATAAGGATCTTTAACATATTTATAAGTGGAGACATTTTTTTTTAACAACACTTATAAAATTTTAACAAAATCCATAACGCTTTAGATTTAGAAGGTCATATAGAATATCATTAGAGCTAAGAAAAAAGGTTTTCTTAAAGGTAGACATATCTTAAATAATATTATTGTAGATTGGGAGAGAATGTAGTATACTTTTTATACTAACAAAAATATTTTTTATTAAGTTATATTATCCTATAGATTACATCAAGATTAAATTGAATTTTATTATTTTCTTATCTCCACAACTTAAGGATTTGGTGATTATTTTATTTAGCTTGTTTGTACCTACATAATGATGCTAATGCTTAAGCTATTATAAATTTTGGATATCTCTATTTTTTCCTCTTTAGTGGTCAATTCATTCAAGTTGTGCTTTAGTTCATTAAATTTTGAATTGAGATTATCTAAAGTTTTAGACTTTTTTTTTTATATAATTTGCATATTGATCTACAAAGGGATATCATTAAAAATTTTCAATTGATAATCAAGGTATGTGATTTCCTAATATGTACTTTGCAAATAAATTTTTTATGATTAACAATTCTTTACAACATATTAATACTTTATTAGCTAGAGTGGAGGAATACTACATGTTATTTTATTCTCAAATCAATTTGTAAAAATACACTATTTATTATAATGGCAATAATAATGACTAAGTTACTCCCACATCTTGAAAAATATAGAAAAAGGATTTTGTCTTTGAAATTTTAGAAATCACTTTTTCTTTTGAAACTAATCACAATATTTTGTAAAATTATGTGGTTAAAAAATTAAAAAGAAGCTTGAAAATAAAAAGAAATAAATATTACTCATGCCAATAACTTTTTAGTTGTTAAGTGCATCCTTCAATCCACTCATGTTTATTACTCTTGTTATTAAGATGATAGAATTGATTGTATTACTCATTGTTTTCTTTCATTAAAGGATTTTCTAGTGGTTCTTAGGATATTTGCATAAGTAATAGGAAAGGTAGAAGACTTTGCCTGATTAATTATTATAATCAAGATATTTCTTATTTAGCATCATTGATTGTAAAATACATTAATAAAGATGATATTTGGATGCTCCTTATAAGAAATAGACTTATGAAAGGAAAGCATAAAAATAATATGTAACACCCTTGACTTATACTCCTTATTCCTTATTTTTTGGGGGAAAACCTAATCATTTATGTAACAAGAGGGTAAATCCTCAAACACATAGCAAAATATGTAACAATGGTAGTACAATCATGGAGGGTAGAAGGTCCTATAGCAAAATATGTAAACACCTAGATTAAGCAAAAGCTTCATGCATGTCTATAGGGCATTGAATCCAAAAATCAAAAAAATATTTATGTACAACATCATAAAGTTCATTTAAAATAGAGGGTATGCATATTCCAAAAAGTAGAAAAACAAAAAGTTTAATAGTACCACATTAGCTCATCTTGCAAGAAGCCATGAGTATTAAAATTGATCATTATGCAGTCATGGATGTTTTCCCTCAAGTAAAAGTTGGCAAATGCATTTGAGATGCATTTATAGGGAGATTTTAGGGACTTCTTATGAAACATATAAGAATTTTGCTTAAGCCAAATCTCCCAGATCCAGGGGATCTCCATCCATAATGAAATCTCATGCAAGTGGCTTTGATTGATGAATTCTTCTATAGTCATTATCCAACATTGATACCATAGGATCCTAGTCCATGCACACATGAATTGACCTATAGCCTTTGTAAATAGACATTCCTTGAAAAGATGCATCATATTTTCAATCTCCGAATAGCAAAGGATACATTAGGAGGCCATTAAAAAATCACAATAGTAAAATTTTTCCTCAGTAAGCACTACATGATGAGCCAATAGCTAAGAAAAAATTTTATCTTTCATCAATAATGCAATCTCCAAATAAGGTTCCATACCCTTACTTTGGTAAAGGATTTTCTATAAATACATGAGGTCCATTATTTGTAGTTTGTCAAAGAAAAAGATAAGGTATCTTCATATGCTAAATTAGATGAGCTATGTCTTTAAAGGATGTGAAGAATTTTGGTGAATTGAATACCCCATACCCCTTGGTATGTTTGTGATTGGAACACTTCACATCTTATTTGCTAACCTATGTCTTATCCTTTATTAACCTTTTTCTTTTAGTTGGCTATGCTTTTGTGGTATGAGCTATGTACTATGCCATTCTCTTTTTCATGGTCTTTTATTTTAATATATTTTAATTTTTCATTTTTATCATTTTTAATTTTATTTTTCTTTTATGTTTTTAATTTTTTTAATTTTTTAGTATTTTGGGATGTTTTAATTTAGCATATATGCACTAACTCCTTTTGTTAGAGTTTTAAGTTTGTAGATATTAGGTGTGGATGGGTGAGTGGCACATGGGATACCACTTTAGTTGTGATATGGTTTGTTTAGGCACTTTGTATATTTTCTAAAATTAATATTTTATATTTTTTGTTAGTTTTAATTTTTTAGTTTATGTTTTAGAGGTTTCATATTAGCCCCTTTTTAAATTATGTTTTTGACCTTATACTTTGTTATTAGATTGGGCTTAGACATAGCTATAAGCCCATAGCTATTAGCTTGGGCTTAGACATAGTTATGATCTTACCCTTAGATGAACTAGTATTAAGTAATAGTCCATGTTAGAATATTATTTTCAAATATTTTAATAATAAGAATTTTTTTATTTTTTATTTTTCTTTTAGATTACCCTTTCTATGCAATCATGCCATACATTTCCAAGCATAAATACTTGGCAACCATGTCATGAGAGAAAATCTAATTTACCATTATCATCCTAGACTTGTCCTAACAAAATGGGGTTGGCTACATTAGCTCTTTTTCCTCATTGATGTTGACGAAGAGTAATGTCTTTGTTTATTGTGTTATTTCTAGGGGATGTCTTAGAATGTTCTTTTCTATTTTCCATAGCAATCAAGACCTATGACTAATTCACATCACATATGGGGAATTCCTAGCATCTACAATATCTAAAAAATAAAATTATCCATATGATTTTGCATGGTTTTGTAGTCAACTACCAACTTAATGCTAATCCTTCTTTTTACCCAACCATGACATACCCTTAAAACCGTAAATAATAGCAACTCTTTTATGAGAGATTATCCAATTTCATAGCTAAAATCTAGGAGATATAACTAAAGAGGGAGATCCTAGCAAATTAGAAAAAGGCTAGATCTATATCTATGTTTTCAATCAAGGTCTTGGTAAGGCCATAGTCTCAGATCTCATTTCATATTTCAATTAGATCCCTTCATTGGCCTATAGCTTTACCTACAAGTTGAAGCCTATTTGAAATATTATAGTCATGTGAAGGATTCTTTCTATAGTGATACCATTTTAGGTAGGATAATTTGATGCTTTGCAACATTTTTATGCATTTTTTGATTTCTTTGATTTTTTTGCATATGCTATAGTTAACCTATTTTTGTTCAACAATTATTTGATCAAATGCCTAATTTTCAAATTTGATTATTTTATGAATATTTTTCTAAATTCTAATATATTTTTGAGATTTTTATTGTGCATGGGATGTTAGTTAATATTTTGATCTCATTTTGATCTTATTTGAATATGATTTACCCTATTTTTCATTCTACCAAATTTTTCAATCATTGAACTAGGTTTTTGAGCAATAATTCATGTTTTAACCTCTACAATAGTGCTAGTGATGGCATAGAAGAAAAAGTTCCTTAACTCATTAATGTGGATACCAAAAACACCTTCCTTGTTCATCACCACCTCTATCATGGATCATGATGCAAGTTATGATGAATTTGATGATGCTATTTAATTGAGCTTAAAAAATTTTAAAATTTTTATAAATTGACACTTGACCTCAAGGTAATACAAATTGATAAGAATGGTGAAAAACATATCATCTAGGACTTCATGGGATGAGTAAAAGTGAGCAAAAAAAATCAATGGTGTTTTTATTATTTTAGTAGCTTAGAACTATCTTTAGAAGCTCATAATTCCTTTTTTGAAAATTTCATATATTGTTTGGACAATCATTAGAACATCTATTCTAGCGTTAAAAGATTTGATACATCTTATTACCATCTATGGAATTATTTTATTCTTTTGCATATTATATTTGATATTTAACTATTTGGATTTAGATTGGATTTTTGAATAGTAATGATAATAGTCTTTGTGGAAAATATGCAACTAGGGAGGTTTGCTCCTAAGCTAGATACTTATGTAGTTAGTTAGGTTGGTAAGTAGCATTTATATTTGTAGTAACTATGTGGCCAATTAGGTTGGTAGTAAGCTAGGTATTTATGTAGGTAGTCAAATTATTATGAGCAAATCACCCAAACCAAAGATATTAATTCTCATTTCTATTATATGTTATAGAGTTTTTAGTTTATTTTTATTTGTTTTTGGCATGTTTTACATGTTTATGGCATATTTCAAGACTGATTGAAGCTTGAATGAGGGGTTTGAGCTTCAAACTTAATTTCTTGTGATTTGGAATTATGGTAGGAAAAACATCTTCCTACACTAGGAGGTTGTCTTCCATCAAAGTTGAGGTATCTAGAAAGATGTCTTCTAGGCCCAAATAACATCTTCTATCAAGGTCTAACTCACTAACAAAATGTCTTCCATCCATTAAAGACATCTTTCTATGAACAATATATTCTTGGGAAATATTTTTTCATGATCCAAAAACACCTTTTGATAAAAGAAATAGCCATAATTTTGAGAATTTATGTGTTAAGCAATTGAAAAGCTATAAATAGACATCAATACCTTTAATTGTGTATCCATGATAATATGATAACAGAGGGGTCCATGTAAAGAAAAAAGAGAAGAGAGAGTGTGTGATGATCATCTTGAACATCCATTATATGCTTCATTGCCATTGATTTGTGTGAGTATGTTTTGATAGGATCTTGAGTTCTTGTATATTCTTGGAAGCTTTGCTTCCAAAAATTTTGTATTCATTTCCATTACAAGAAAGAATAAAGTGCAATATTATTTTCTTGTTTCCAAATTTGTGATCATTTTATAGGATTTACCTTGAATTATGGGTTGTTAAGATCAATCCTCACTAGAAAAGCATCAAAGTGAAGGGTTAAAGATAATTAATTCAAGAAGAAGAATCCTCTACATCAACTAACAAGATATTCACTTATCTCTAGCTATTGTAATTTTGTGGATGTTATTTTCCATGTTCAATCAAGTTTTGGTTGGTGTTATTTTGATCATTTTTATGCTTATTTAAATTGGATATTGAAAATTTTTATTATGTAGGATATCCATTAGTCTTGTATAGTTAAGGTAAGTGGGAATTGTGTGAATCCTATTTTGGGTTTTCATCTATGCACTATAATTTTGATTATTGGTACTCTTATTCTTTGTGAAATTTCTTGTTAGAATTTATGTAATTTTTATTTTACATTCATTTGATCATGGCATGTAAGAAGAAATCAATCTAGGGCTTAGCCAAGGACATGAAAGAATTAAGGAATTTATTTGAAATTATTGTGAAAATATACACAAGCTTGAAGAGAAGAAACATCAACCTCCATCATCAAGGACATTTAGGCAAAATGTCAAGTCAAAATTTTCTTCATCAAGGGATTCTTTAACAAAACTTCCATCCATTTTATATCTTAAAGTTAATATTTCTTTTGGAGAGAAAGACATTGTTAAAGATGGGGAATATGAGGGAAAACCTCATTCTCCTATTATTGAGTCATGAACTTATAGGTATAGATTCCCAAGAGGAAGAAACCATGGATCTAGTTCTAGATCTCAAAGAAACCCTAAGAAGGAAATGAAAATTACTCTTTTTAAGGCTTTTAGACATGTTTCTAGAATGTCTCATGTGGAAGTAAACATTTTCAATGGAATGAATAGCATTGAATCATTTCTTTCATGGTGAAGTTCTTTAAAAAATACTTTAAACTTGAAGATGTGGATGACTATTAAAAAGTGTCATATGGTGAAATAAAACATGAGGGTATGATACAAATTTGGTGAAAGAAAGAGAGCTATACTTTCCTTGTAAACAATGGAGCTTCTATCAAAGATTAATCTCTAATGTAGTTCATGCTCAAACAAAGATTTGAGAAGACCCACCATATGCAAGATGAAATCCAACTATTAAAATGGCTTAGGTAACAACATAAGAGTGTGAAAGTATTACACATGAATTTTTACAAAGCCTTTAGAAAACCAAAAGTTCATTAGCATAAGTATGAGTAAAACTCTAATTTCTAAGGGTTAAAGAGGGAATACCAACAGGAGCTAACATTATATGATTCTCAAAAATTGGATGAGGCTTTTGAATTGGTTTCTAAAGATGAGAAGAAAATTTAAGACATTAATAAAGTTTACAAATATTTACAAGGCAAGGATTCCAATGCTTCTAAGGATGAGAAAGGAGCAAAGGATATGGAAAATATCAAAGAAGACATAGATAAGAAGATAGAGAAGTCTAAGAAGGGTTAAGATTCCAGGAAGAACTATTTTAAGAAATAGAAGGATGAAGGGAATTACTATGCTTTCAAAATTTAATGCTTTAATTATAATGATATGGGGCACAAACAATGAAAATTAAAGAATATAAAAATTTTTAAGATTAAGAAACTCCAAACCATGAAGAAGGAAAAGTCTTTTAATGAAGGTTATCCATATGCTTCTAAGATTGAATACATGACTAAAATTAATTCTTTCAATTTCATGAAAAATGTGAATGTCAATGGAGATCCTATAAGAAAGATGCTCTTTAGGATTGAGGCTAGATGTCTTAATATTGGGAAATGAGTATACATTTTAATTGTTGATGGTTATCAATAAAATTTGATTTCTTCTAAGGCTAATTCTAAGATTGGCTTGAAGATATTTTCATACCCTAGACCCTATAGGGTTCATTTGATTTCTAAAGATCATTTTGAAGAAATGAAGAAGAGATGTTTCTTATCTTTCAAGATTGGTTTCTTTAAAGATAATGTACATTGTGATATTGTTTTAATTAATTATGTTGATGTCATTTTGGAAAGATGTTGGAATTATGATAATAAGGGTTATTTTGATGAAGCAAGAAATGTATGCTTAGTACCAAGAGAATATCGAATACATGATTTAATCCCTATAAATTGGTAATAGTACAAGGAAAATGTTCCTATAAATACTATAAATATCTTGCTAAATGAACAAGAATATCTTAAAGTGCATGAAAAAGCTAGACATGATTTCATTAGTATGTCTATACTTAAAACAATTGTTTAAGGGCATCCAAATGAACTTTCTCTAGTGGTGTAACCTTAGCATTGGAATTTATTAATTCCTTCAAGGAAAAATTGTAAGTGCTCCCTCCAATAAGGTCCATTCAATACCAAATTGATGTTATCTCTAAAGTTACCATTCCAAATGAGAGGGCTTATTGCATGACCCCATATTAGAGGGAGGAATTTTACAATCAAGTAAATGAACTACTCTCAAATGGCTTTATTAAGGAATACATAAGACACTAGATGCCTTGTATGAATGGTTAGCCATGCATTTTGAGGTAACCAATTGTCATGTCCCCATTTATGAATGGTATCACTATATAACAAATATGATGTATATTCATAACTAACATTGTAATTATTGTAATAAGACTTAAAATTGTAGTTGTAATTAACACTTGAAAGGAAACATTCTAATAATGAGCATGTCTCTAGAGGGAACCTTTTGGGGTTTGACCTAATGTATCTACACCTAGGCATTAGAGGTCATATCAGCATGGAGTTGTGGAGTCAGTAAAGGTAAGTAATATGTGCTAGGTGAAGCAAGATAGAAAAAGGATTAACAATTCCTTCTAGCCATTGATAGGCCTAATCATGGTGGCAGTGTTGGATTGCCTATAAGGGATAGATGATAAAGAAAGATAATCCCAAGGAACACTCAGAGCATGACCTAGATATACTATTTCATATTAATAAAGCATTCCTTTCTTTCTGCTTCTACATTTTCCTTGTTAATTTCTTTATGCATAATGTTGAATGTTATACATATTTGATGTTGGTCATGTTATCTCCTTACACATAATATCTACTATAATATATATTTGACATTTTTCATAACATCTAGAAATGGGATGTCACATTTGGTATCATATCAAACCATGACCCAAGGACTAATTGAAACTAAGGGCTAACTACAATCAAATGACAAACCATGGAGCTAGAAGCCAAAGAGCCCCACAAACCACAACTAGATGCACCTTAAATTAAAAATGATTTATGTAATTTAGAAGATACCCTTCTAGTGATTTTCATGGATAATTGAGGTTGGATCACAAATCTCACATCTATAAGATAACCATGAACACACATCATGATCTATATGGACTCTAACAACCAACAAGATTTCTTTGTAAGGTGACTTTCATGGATACTACCAACTAGGAGATTTGATTATGCCTCAACAAAATATATCAATTATAAGGGACATTGGTAGGACAAGGATACATTGGTCTAGGTAGCTCTTACCTATCTTGTAATATTATTAGAATGCTAATTGATTAATATCATTGTTAAGTTATTTTAAAAGGCTAGTAACCATGCCCTAAGTTAATCTTGTCTTGTTTAGAACATAGTGTCCTAAGCCTCTAATCCTTGTAACTTAACATTAGTCATCTTACCTAATGAATTATGTATTAATAAGTTTAACAGATTCAGCCTAGCCAAAAGATTATTTCATTCTACTTAACTAATAAGGGTATTACCATGAGACCCATAGGGAAACCAATAATTTATGAGGAATGTTATCACAATCTTATCCTTAGTACCTTGCTAGGATATAGAAGATAGGCCTACATCCCTTGTAAAATTGTAAGATATATGTTTCATATTCTTATCCATAAGTCAATATATCATTTATAATTTAAATTTAATTATCATAGAAGTCCTTAGATCACCCACACATTAACCTAGTAATGGTAGTTTGGAAAATAAGGTATTTTAATCATTTTAATTCTTGAAATTCCAAGTTAGTTTGTGAACCCTAAGACCATCCATAACACATAGTACTTATGGAGACAACTCTAATGATACAAATTTCATTTTGATTAGGCTTATGGTTTTGGATGTATTAATGTTCAAAGTTTCTCATTATGTGTGCATTCTCAAAATTATAAATTATTAAATTAATAATTACAAAATTATATTTTAAAAATTTAGGAGCAAGAATCAAACCTGGTACCTTCCCTTAGCCAACCAAACCTTACCTTGTCATTTGCCAAAGCACCATGTTAACCATTGGGGTAGGGGTGTAATAAAATACTATTATAAAAAACACTAATGTTAGAATTTTTTTTGGAAAATTGAGGATTAGTATTAAACCTATGAACTCTAGATTATCATTCTCATCCAACTCTTATTCTTGAGTTGTTAAAGTGTAGGTAAGTACTATGTATAAATTTATAAGTGATTAAATTAA